>OMKZ01023394.1:14452-27001 GCA_900302535.1 Neoniphon sammara
CAGCCCAGGTAAAAAAAAAAAAAAAAAAAAAAAAAAAAATCAGCGGGTTGATTTGCTTTGCTCTCCACAGGAGAAGATCCCTTGGTAGTTCATTATTTCATTACACTCCAACCTGCAGCGGCAGGCTATGTGACGCGTCTCTCTGTCCTCATTTGCAGTGCCACGAGATGCAGTTCCTCTCCTCTTTTGCATCTAATTAGTACAGACTATGTGCCTGCAAACAATGGGATAATGACTGACACTGGCTGGCTTCTTGTGCCGGCGCTGAGTGCCTCTTGGCCAAGTGCCAGAGCCTTGGAATGGGAAAAATAGCCCCTTATCCACAATTGTACACCAGCCGTGGGTGCCAAGCATGCTGGTGCTTATTGGTTCTCCATACCACCTTGTGCATTGTAGCAGGGCTCTGGATTTGTTGGTACTTTAAATATTTTGGGCTGCTTTATATTCCCTGAAATATTTTTTTTTTCTAAGAGACCAGTCTTGAGTCTGCAATAAGAACAGACGGGAATCCAATTTGTTTATAATATATGGCATGTTGTGTGAAACTATTTATAAATCTTCATGCTGATCATGAATATTCTCTAAAAATAACAAAACCGGCTTCCCAATACATGTCTGTGGGTGCAATGTGGGTTGGAAAAGCAATATTATTTAAAAGTTTGTTTTGGCTGCGGAGATTTAGCCCCAAATACTGTACATGTCCCAAGCAACACTGTGCTGTAAAGAAGAAACTTATGACACACTGTGCAAGTACAAGAAATACATTGACTTTTATCAATTAGGGCTGATATATATATATATCATCAATATCGCAGTATGAGATTAGATATTGTCTGGCATTTTGGATATTGGGGTTTCGATGTGGTGGAGTTTGGGATTTTGTGGCACTTCCCTGGGTGTGAAATCTCATGAAAGCTCTACAGTCTCTACAATATGATCACAATATTGATATCAAGGTATCAACCTATGGCCCAACACCTTACTAAGACACTTATGTTGGTTTTTGTTCGACACAAAATTATTTCTCTGACTCGTATTCAAACCGTCAAGACATCAAGAGGAGTACATCATCATCACAATAGAAAAGATGTGAAAATAGAGAGTCAAAGTCATTTTTTACTTGCTAAAATTTCACGAGTAAAAATCTTTAATTCTTATGAAACACTGCACACAATATTTGCAGAATACTTTATTGATTTTGTTCACAGAATCAGCTAATGAACAATGGCAGAATTACCAAATTGAGATAATAGCTGTGGAAAAGCAGTTTTTCTGAGAATTTCTGAAAAGTTTTTATGTTATGTTCATTTCCGTACGTCCACTGCCAACAGCTTCAAATTACGACAAGGGAAGGTTACTTCCGTTGTTAGGAGCCATGCAGGGCTTCCCATTGACTTCCCTCAGAGTTTTGTATTGACAATGTCAAGAGGGAATCATGGTAACCTTTTTTTTTTTGTTCTTTTTTTGAGCTGCCCCAAACACCCCATGCAATGAGCTGCTGTGTGATATTGAGTGTTTTTTCACTGCAGGCGACAGAAAGTGAGTCAAACTGTGCTCTTGAGAGAGGAAATGCATTATTTCCATATGAAAAAAACTCGAAAATTATTCTGTCAGTTTTCCCCAAAATGCCAGCTGTGGCTGCTGCTGTACCACTTGACTCTCGTTCCCCCATGTCGCAATTTCTATTCTACAGTAGCCCTCGTGAACTGACCTGGGGATTAATTGCAAGGCGGCGAGCAGAGAAAAATAATAAAATCTTTCACTGCCGATTCCCTTTCAGTAAGCTTTTTTAGATCCTAGAAGGATCTTTCCTAGTTTCATAATTCCTATATTTTTCCTTGTGACATTCAGATGGTCCTTGCTTTAAGAATAATTTAGTAGCCAAGTGAAATCTCGTGTTCCTTCTCTGGTAAGAGCCATATAAGCATCAGTAATAATGATACTGCTAATGCTTCAGTGTGCAAAAGAATTATGACGGGGTTACAATGAGATGGAGGCAACTGCAACATATTTCATCTTTCAGGAAGAATAAACCTAATTTTGTATAAAATAACATACTCTGGATAGGTTTTCAAGGACAACATTGGTGTAATTTTAGTTTGTTTTTTTTTCCAGTCACTTATTGCTCATAAAAAGGGTAAACTCACAAATGTATTTGCCACAGTCAGAAGCTACCATCTGCAGATTTCCTGACCTTGTGGAAGTCGCAGGCTCCAGTGTTTTCAAAAAATGCATTAACAGCTCAAAGACGAACTGCAGCCTTGACTAATGTAATACATCATTTTAAACCTGCATTATGCAATCTCAGAATCTATTAACAATCCTGAGACTAATGTGTGCTTTGTGGAGACTTTTTGAGATGTAACCCAGCTCATGCAGACCAGCCATATTGTTGTTTTCCGCCCTTTTCTCCTCTCCAAAGTTTGTTGCCAAAATCCGCTCCAAACTTGAGCTCCTCCTGCTGTTTCCCCTGCTGTTTAAAGGAAGCAATCCCGCTCCTCCCATTGCTGAAAATTCACAGTGGATGAATGCAAGAAATGAATGAGTGCAACAACTGAGGCAAGTGGTGGCACTATAATAAGATAACATGATAACAAAGCATGCTATGGTTGGTTTAACTTAGCTGTTAGCCGGTAGGCACAGAGCTCTGCAAACTTTGTCCTAGGCTGAGCTCTGTTCTGCCATGATGTAAACTTTTAGAGGGGGAAGAGATGGGGAAGGAGGGAGAGAATAGTGGCTTTGTGAAGAGTTTACATACAAAGTTGTTGCTGCTCTTGATACCATGTAGTGGTCAGAGAAAATCACAGAGTGCGCATTAAAGCCTTGCTTTGTTTCCTCAGTGCCACCAGAAGAAAATGTATGAAGTAATGGAAAAAGTGAAAATAGCTCCCATTCAATGCAATAATTAGCTGTCATGTTAAGAAAAACTCCAAAACTGCATTTTAGGAGAAACATGCTGTTCAATATGATGCATTTTTGAAAACAATGGGAGTCTCTGATTTCCAGGGACTTTGGCAAACCAGCGGTAGATCAAACAGCTGCTGACTAAGGCAAATAATATCAGTAAGTTTAGACTTTTCTCAGGCAATAGGTGACTGGAAAAAAATACGCCAGTGTTATGCTTTTAAGGTAAGTGGACAACAAATAATGAAACTTAACACACTTGCTCCTTTGGTTCCAGTTTAACATGCCAAATTTGTTCGATGTTTGTTTGCCGATAACCAGACTATGCAGTCCGTTTCCCCCAAACAAACTCTGTGAATATCACACACACAAAAAAAGAAATTAATGCGATATGGCTTGTTTCTCCGGTTTGATATGATGATTGGCCTTTACTTGTACTTCTTTCAAAGCTGCCTCTAGTTCTGACACATGCTTCTTTGTAGTTTGTATGCTCTTGCATACAAACTACACTTAAAAGTGCTTTGCCTCATTTTAATAGGGCTGACACGCCTTCTAGACTTTAAAACGAAAGTCTCCTAATTGTTCTCAGACAGATACCCTGATAAGGATGTTTTAAATGTGTTGATTTCTTGATTTTTGTATCAGAGTCTTCCCGCTGACATTTAAATCAATTTGAATCAATCAATTTTAGGTCCATATTAGCTAAATACCATTCTGCAACTGATCAGTAATGCACTGCCAGGTGACTGCAGCGGCGCAGTGGCAGTATCTCACCATGTAGCTCAATCACGAGTGTATTATTGCTACGATGCAGTCTCTCTATATATTTAAATTCCATAAATTGCAAAAGACCAATGCAATGAATTCATTTCTACATTTTTATTGCTTTGTCAACAAATGCAGTTTATTGCTGTTCTGCAAAGAACTAATTTTTACGTGTTGCTAGGTTATGAGTCTCTGATATCTTAATAATTAATACAATGTATGACAGAATGGAAGCAATGCGGAGTGATATTTTTGCATTCAGGTGTTGCTAGGTTACGGATGACATCGCAGTGAGATTTTGGTGCTTAGTGAAGCACTTCTTGGCCAATCATATTGCTCGGCCAGAACTAACTAGAGTTTTACATCTTATCCTAGGATCCCCTGGACATCATCTTCTGTGGAAGTGCGAAAGACAGACACACCATTGATCAAACAAGTTATATAAGATGCCAGTTTCGAGGATGCTGCATTTTCATCTCACTTCTCAGGCCAAGTGAATTATTTTGTCACAGCCGTTTCAAGCTGTTGTCTTAAAATTGCACAGAGGCGTGGATGAAGCATAGCAAAAAATCATTAGTGTTCTTTGTGCTGTTGTCTGTGAGGATAGACTGATATTATCACTGACCTTGACAAGCCAGAGAAAATTCAGTCTGTCCTACTGAAGCCACAGATGGCATGTGAATCTAGATTAGCATGTCTATCGATTGTGGCTCAGGTTTACTACGACTGGCAGATGGAGCATCAACATTGCTTAATATGATGTACAAACCACATCAAGTGGGTTATTTATTATTTATTACTATTGATATTGTTACTTTTATGCATAACATCTGAATTTGCTTGAACTCTGCTTTATGGATATAATAAAGAATTTATTGCAAATACATCAGGGTTATTAACATTACTAAGCGTGAATGTCGATCACTGGTTTCACACTGACAGAGCAGAGCACTGTGCTTAACAGCTGGCAAGCAGGGTGTGATGAGGCCACTCAATAACAGGATAATATGATAATGATTACACATTAACTTCTCTATTAAGAAAACCATCATGCTTTTACTTATGCTATGACTAGCTTGTCAAAACAAAACATATTTTCAAGCTATTCAGTGCAGGTTTTAGGTGCCACCTGAGTTCAAATGGTGTTGTTTTCACCTGGCTATACAAACTGTGCTAAAGGAGTGAACACTGCACAGTTGAAACAAACCTCTCCAAACATGCTTGGTGTGAATGCACGCTCACTGTACAGTAGCTCTTAAGTTGCACTTATCTTTGTAAAAACAAGCAGAGCTTTCCTCTGATAATCTCTACTATATTTTGTCATGCAAGTCACAAATTGGTTCTGTTCTGTGTGTAATCCTGTCCTTGGCCTAAAGGTGCTATTTATCAAAGCCATTGATGGGAGGCCTCTGGGGGCGTTATCTCCCCCAATATCAATACAGCAGCCCAGATCCCTCACATCCTCACAGGAGGCATGTTTAAATGGCCTCCTCTGGGCTGCTTTGAGTTGCTGTAAAGATAGATTTCAAGATATAAATCTGAAGTAATGGCTATAAGATGCCACTTGTGATAGTCATATGGGGAAAAGAAAGCTTGTTATGTTTGTGCTTGCTATATTGCAGCAGAAACAGCTTCCAAAAATATATATAGTTGCTGCGTTACAAACAAATTGTTCTGTTGGAATGACGGATCGGTTCAATTTCTCACTTATGATGCAATAAAAAAGCCCGCCATCAAGATAGCAGAAGGAGAAGAGAAACATTGTATTTTCAATTTCATCCTGTTCTTTTTCCAGTGATTTTTCACTCACATTGTTTTACCCCTGTGTCTGTAAATGTCTTGAACCAGAAGGCAACAATAGTTATTTTTTAGCCTACCTAAACCTGAGAGCTGAGCAACAATCAGCCGTTGACTGATTGAAGCTGTCAGCCCTCAAACATTTGATTGGATTTGGCCATAGCGAGGTCTCTGCTTTCGTGACGCCAGCCAGCCCTGAGTTCACCACAGAGACAGAATTCTCAATAATGTCCCACTTTCAGCCTTCCTGCCTCTCTTATCCAGGAAACACAATCAGATAAGTGCCTCAGCAACACTGGAGATAGAACGCTCACACTGCGAGTCCATATGTTATGCAGCATCACGTTTGCTACCATGTAGCTGTTAGCACAATTAGACTTCTAGCATGAGAGATTTAATATTATTGTTAATGGTCATTATTGTGTAATATGGTCCTGACAGGTTTTGTATCAAACAACCAGGTTCAAATATGACGCAGTTACAAAGGAAGACCCAGACGGCAGTAGTGGCTGTACCTGAGCTATATCTTCTTTTTTCAAGTTTCATCATGCCGGCTGACTGTTCATTAGCATGGTTTTTCTCATAGGCAGTGTATTCTGAGTGATCATATGTGTTATCAGCAGATTCCTGGACATAACCTAGCTCAGACCTGAGAGAATGATTTTTAAATTAATATTTTATATATCTTAACTGAAATATTAAAACTGCACATCAAAGATAATCTTTTTTTGACTTTGCAGCAGGGCTCCATTTTACTTGAGTAATTCCTATGCATGTATAATGGAGGGGAAATATATTGGCTCAACAGGTTACAGAGGAATATGAGAATTTTAAGATGAAGTTGTACGGATGACTTTTAAGTTTGCTTCTGTATAATGTGAACAAAGTTAACCCTTATATGAGCACTGTGTGTTTGTTCATATCAATCCATTGACAATTTCAGGGCTCTGATTTGCAAATTAATTCACAAAGGCAGCAGCAGTATTATATCTTTATGTGACAAGCGATGTAATTTTGGAGATCAACATAATCATAAATCAACATTCATAAAATCCTGTTCTTAGTTATGTTGTAGTTTTAAACATGTACGATATTCATAGCTTTATACTTTCCATAGGCTTCTTGAAATAAACCTTTGCACAAATTTCTCCAAAAAGGCTCTTAAGTATTATATTCATTTAACAACAAAGAATACAGCAAATATAGCATTCAAGAAATTTGCATATACTGTAGCTTGAAGTTTTTCTTATACCAGCTCATGTTTAATGAATGTCAACTGCCCTTTGTTCAAATGCATGTTTATGCAACACCTTCATTTCCATAAAATCACACCCAGATCTCACATATCATGCAGATCTGGAGTTGGATAATAGTTCCCTTTTTGCTGTAATACAGCATTGTGCATTTGAGTAAAGACCACTTCCCAATGCAATAGTGTTGTTTCTATCAAGAGCTTGGTGCAGATTCACACAGAGCTGTGTTGGGCATTGGGCCACCATGAGCTGCCAGAACAGCTTCAGTCCGCCTTAGCATAGTTTCTACAAGTCTCTGCAAATCTACTGTTATGCTGTGGGGAGCATTTTCATGGTATGGTTTGGGTTCACTTGTCCCCTTAGAGGGAAGGGTCATTACAAATCAATAAAAAGTTATTCACAGAGTGATCACCTTTATTCAGTGATGAAACATTTCTAGATTTCACAGTCCTTTACAAGAGTAGCAGAAGACCATAGAGTGTACTTATAAGACACCATATCAGAGAACAAGTTAAAGAGATTTAAAGCAATAAGCAACAGAAAATACTGAGGTCCAGGGGAAGAAGTAAGTCATAAAATAAATACATAAAGCAAGCAAATAAAACCAAGGCAGTAAAATACATAATAATAATGAATGTTAAAAAGCAAAAAAAAAAAAAAAATCAAATACAATTAAAAGTGAGTCAGACATTGTTTAAAAACATCAGTGCAGTCAGCTGATAGGAGGAGGCTTTTCCACAGCTTAGAGGCAACAGCAGAGAGGGCAGATTGGCTTTTAGCTGTAACCTAGTCCTGAAATCATCAGCAGACTTTGACTTGAAGACCTCAGGGATCTCAAAGTTATGAGGACTCTGTAATTCAGAAAAGTACTTTGGCACTGGACCATGTAGAGCTTTGCAAGTGATCAGCAAGATTTTAAAATTAATCCCAAACTTTACTGGTAGCCAATGCATGGAAGCAGAACTGGAGTGGGATGTAAGCTGTATTTGGACTTTGTGAGCAAGTGTGAGCGGCTGCATTTTGGACTAATTGAGGCCAGGCCATTGCAGACTGGCTTAAATGCATGAACAGGGCATTGCAGTAATCACGTTACAATCTGCGCATATAATAAAATTAATTAAATTAAAATCTGAAGTGTACCATCTATTGTTGATAATATAGCAAACATTTCCCCTAAAGTAAACACACTAAAGATCTACACTAAATCTACGTTGTGTACACTAAAGATTTACACAGATTGTATATGTTCTAAGAGCTTTCTTATTTTTACAATATGCAGTTCCTACAGCCATCGTATTGTTTGCGCTTGCAAGATTGGTTTCTCACCTGTAAATATGATTTATGAATGGATGCAGTGACTCCATGGTGAGAATGATAACTTGTGGTCGCCAGAGGGCGTTTCTTACATGAGTCAAAGAGGGAAGAAGGGAAATGCTATGTGGATTATTGGCAATGCTCTAAATATTATTAAGCTTGATTTAGGCTTCTTAATTATCTCTGCTAGGAGATTATGGGCGAGTTCATAAAACAAGAAAGTCAACAGAACATAGAGCAGACACATGGGAGAACAACAGACAGGTACATATGCTAATGACTAATGAGGCACGTGAAGACAGCAGGTGAGCTGGTTAATTGGGTAGGCTGGCAGATGATTGGATAAGGAGTAGTGCAGAAAGGCGGAGGTAGGGAGGAGCATGGGAGCAGAGAAACCAGGTGACTGGGATGAAGGGGGGTGGTGAAGGGGATGTCACTGGACCCTGTCTGGATTCCTGACATAAGGACAATAATAACAGAAGACTTTCCTTTGCTAGATCAAAAGAGACCCTAGAGCTGGTCCTGCCACAGTGTCAAAGAAAATCCTTTAATTGGGCAGTTATAAAAAATATATTTGCTTTCACAGACAGAGTTGAGCATCATCTGCATAGAAATGATATGAGATGTTAAAACTACAGATGATGTGACTCAGCAGTGGTGTGTAGAGTTTAAAAAAATTGAACCAAGAATTGAACCTTGAGGCACTCCACATGCCAGCAGGGATGACAAAGAGACAAAATTACCAAAAGGTACTCAAAATGTTCTGTTACTGTACAACAAGATACTATGGTCAGAACTAAAATGGAGCATTTGCCAGCGTAGGCATGCATTAAAATATCACTCATAACTAGTTTCTTTATTTAGTTTCTGGGAAATCACAGATTGGAATTTATTAAATATATTATTATTCTCCTAACACCTCCAAGAGTTCATTGGAAACCACTTTACTTCAATTATAGTGAACAGACAAAACAAGACCTTACTGTTACTGTTACTACACTGTCATATTTCTGTATTTCAGAAGTGTATTTGGAAGATTGAGGCCAGTGTTAATTAATTGTCAGATTTTCAGTTACCGTTTGATTCACAGCAGGCAGTGCCCTCCAATGCCCAAGTCCCTCATGCGTTTGCTGCATGCTGTTGTTATGACTGATGCATTATTCAGTACAGCAGGCTTCGGTTAGTGAGTGTTGATCCAGAAACTCCATTTCCTGTTTTAGCTCTATTTATTCAAATGTGACACTTGTGAAGGAGTCATCTAACACTCTGCTACTGAAGGTCTGAGTGGATTATAAGATGCAGCAGAGACAAAGAGCGGTCTGTCTCCAGACTGTGGGCTGTTGTGAGACATATGAGTCAGATACTGATAAAACCCCCCAGAGATGATCTACTGTATCTTTCTACCCAGATCTGCTCATTTAATAGTGACAGGATGATGATGGTTCTGAAATTAATTCTCCATTTCAGCCGGCTTGCAAATTATGTGCTTCTCCCAGACAGTGAGAGAAAAAAAATCCAAATGAAAATGTAGTTTAGTTAGAGATTGTAGTTAGAGATTTCTCAATGTTGCTTCATACAGTCATAAGTAGTCATAGAATATTGTCTAAATGTAAAAAATCCAAACAGGTCCTCTCCACCTTATCATACATATAGATAAGATGTAGAGCTCTTTATTTTCCTCGGGTGATCTCAGTTAACATTCATTAGATTCACAAAGTTTCTATAGTTCTTTGCTGTGTCTGTCTGTCCTCTGCACAAGTTCTGCTGACTCCACATTCAAAAAAAAGGGAGCTCATTAAGAACCCAAGGCGTCCTAGTGAAGGGTAGTGGCTCTACAACGATGCTATACATCCTGAGAAACGGTAAAACTGCTAACAGAATGTGGAGAGTTATTTCTGGCTCTAATGGAATTGGGACACTTTTATCTGGAGTTTTTATCAGTTGATTAAGCAATGCATTGTTCCTCGTCAAGATGGAGGGGTTGTTTCAGTCACCCCAGGTTGTAGAGGTCAAGTCAAGGTGAGATCCAATCAAGTCAGTTACACTATCCTAGGCTGGTGGGCCCTGGTGTAATTACACTCTGTGGAAGGCTCCTGGAAAAGTTACAGATAAGGTGTGGACATTGTTATGGGGTTTGGGGAAACCTTGGCCACTCAAATGTATTGTTTCACATTTTTCATGTTAATTGCATTGCCAGGGTTTGGTGTGGTTTGTGTGAAGCGTGAAGGTGACTTTGGGCTCTAGAAGTTGTAAATAGTGTATAGTGTTTTATGTGATAGGTGCATGTCTTCTGTAAGGGTGATATGAAAGAAAGTCCTGCCTTGATCCTCAGCTCTTACATCTCTTTCCCTCTATCGACATGTTACTTTTGCACATAGGATACCCCTTAATCCGGATCTCCCAATTCCTGCTCCCCTGGTCATATGGATGCTGCATGCAAGGATTAACACTGCTTAAAAAGTGTCTGAGGAGAATTACTGTGGGCAAGACCACGTTTGAAACTAGTTTAATCCTTACAGAGAGCTGACAGGTGGTCCAACCTCTCAGAAAAAAAACGCACTTTTAACTTGAAAAATCCATACATGCTGAGATGGAGGACTCCCAGTTAGCTGCCTGTATTAAATCTTGGTAATTCAATGAGTGGTCACATGAGGATGTGTATAATGATTTGCAGTGATCCAGATTTCAACACAGATACATAATAATGTTTATTTTGCACCCACGCATTTTCACAAACAGTATGTGCATCGAACTTGCGCATGTGCGCACACATGTTCATGCACACACATAAATGTATGAAGGCACTAGTTTTTTATCATAATGTGTTTTTAAGTACATCTTTCACTAAAGAACAGTGGATCAAGGATGTCGAGTACAGTCCAGAATCAACTACTACACACACACATTTTGCAGTACAATGAATGTGATTTTGTCTTCATAACACATAGTACTGCTTTGTTGAAGGTGCATCAAGCATGTAGGTCAGTCTCAGCATATGCAAAGCCAGAGATCAAATTGTTGCTGGGGCTACAGAAATATTTGAAGCTGCAGGGGGTAAAATTTTATGTAAAAATGCAGCTTTTTTTATCAGCCTAAATCATTACAAAAGGCTGAAACAGAAAAGAGTGTTTCATTTCCACTAATTGAGACGCTGCAGATGCACCCTGTTTGTCCAAATGAAATTTTGATTCTGAGTATGTGGGAAATCTCCACAACAACCAAAAGTTAAGAGTGAAATTCAAACTGTCTCCTAAGCAGCAGTGAGCGGCGCTTCATCCTGAGAAAGCTGGACTCACCAACATCATATCTTTTCTCTCTCATGTGTCTTTGTTATCAAATGAGCAGAATGGCAGGTTGGTAAACATTAGCATACTGTGTGCAGTTTACTGACTTCTCATTGCACTGATATCTGATTTCTGACTAGAGGTTCAAATAGTCGTTTTACAGTACCCCTTGATGCCATTTGGAATTGCCAACATGTGACATTGCCAAGTGCAGATTTAAATTTATCAAATTAACCGTAATCCTCCATTCAACTGATGATGAAAACAACATTGATCAGAAATCATCCCTTTCAACAATTCTATATACATGAACTTTGAATATCCATTAGTTGAGTGCATAGCCACTAATCTGATTTTTTTGTCGCACATGAAATCCAATTACCCATATGGTGAAGCTCAGCAATATTTTGTATTGGCAGCACATACTGTGAGAGCCTCTTGCTGCCCAGGTCATGGTCCCCACTCACCACTCTTGGCACCCCCATATGCAATTGAGTCAATTTGTATCCTCTTGTGCAAAGGTGTGTCTGATCTGTGGATTCAAGTTTTGTGTCCCCTTCCCCGTGTGGGACTCTTATTGAATTACCACCATGTGGGCCCAGCAGCTGTTCCTTCTGGCCGCAGCAGGCCGCTGTCGTTAATTGAAGCGTAATGGGCTCAACAGCAGGGAAGGTCAGACAGGGAGCTCCGCTGATGCACAACCCCTGTCAGACCCTATACAGGACACAGGCACTTTTCAACTCCATTACAGGGTTAGAGTGGTATATCGGGCATATATTGGCCTTCTACTGAAAATCAGATTACTACAGATTAGTAGTTACTCGTGTTGTCCCCCTCTGATATGGATGGATGGAAGTTCCTTCTGGATCACAGCTACACCCAAACAACCTGTAAAACGTGCAATAAAATTTGCATTTTTTATGTACATCTATGAGGTCATTTAATTGTTCGGTGTTTCTTGTAAAGGAATTCTTGAATGACTGGGACTGACCGGGACCCTCTCCCAATTGGTCCAAAAGGCAGATGATGATCAGAAAACAAGGAGGCTTCATACTAAAATATGAGCAAATATACTTATCAGATAAAGGCCTCTCTCAAATAAAAGCCTGAAAATGGCCACACACAGTCTTAGTCTGGAAAGGTTCTTTAAACCCTAAAATATTTGTGCCTATGTTTCATTTGGGTGGACAGTTTTTATGCCCCATGATGGTTGAAATGGCAGAGGATTTCCA
>OMKZ01023394.1:44549-61406 GCA_900302535.1 Neoniphon sammara
TGGGAAGATCTAATCAAACATTAATTATTGTGACCACCTGTGAAAGGGAGGGTTGGGGATTGGGTGGGAGGGGGGATGCTCATCTGTTCCCTGATGATAGCTGGAGGGTCTTCTCTCTCTGAATCTAGCGAGTGAATCCCTGAAACAAGGGCCACAGGAGACAGAGAAGCAGATTGCATTCCATCAGATCACAAGGTATCTAATAGGATGCATAGCAGTGTCTGAGCCACGCTGCCGTTTGCCATGTTTCCTGTGGCCATAGAAAGCTGGGCACAATTGCTTTGACCCAGATATTAAGCAGCTTAAGAATCTGAAAGATGAGATTTTCAGGATAGCTGGTACTCTTGTTCCACTGACAGGTGCATTCAGGAGGCGGCCAAGGCTGAGCTGAACAAACATTGGTTGCCGCTAACTCTTTCAAATCTGAAGAGAAAAGTAGCGTACTGACCAATATGGGTGTTGCAAACTGTACCTGACCGAAGGGTCATCTCAAATATGTGTCCGTGCATATTGTGAAAAACATGACTGGCATACCTGAGGGTCATGCTTGTTTCTATGGAAGAGAGCATTTTCCAATCAGCCATGCCATGCTCTGCGGATGGTTTTGCTTGTCCTATGAATAGTCAAATTAGACTGGTTGGAGGAAGGATGTAATTTGGGTGCAGTCAGGTATGGCTTCCAGAGCAGTGCAGCCCGAGAGGTTGGCTAGTAATCAGGACGCTGAGGTGTCTAATTGGCATATGGCTGTGAAGGTGCCAGACAACGCTGCCTATTCATCCAAATAGAATAAATTCTCTGGCCATCGACAGCATGAAGCAGAGGTAGCCTCCATAAAAACAATGAATACGTTGTAATTCAAAGTGGACAAATCCTGTGAAGCAGAGTAAAAAAGATAAACTTTATCACTATGATTAAGGTTGCCAGATTAGGGATTTGACAAAACTGGACAATAGGACAACCTGTCCATATGTGTGAGACCCTGGTTACAATTTGGCACATAGGACAATGGGTTCCACTCTATGTCTCCAGGACCCCATGTTCTCATCCATTGATATAATGCTTTTAACCTGAAAAAAGTTCCTTCTTTGTATTTTTTTTTCAAAATGAAAACAGTCCCATGTTCCCTCAACATAAAAAAGAATAATGTCCTCTATTGCATAAAAAAATGTAGAATCTGATTTGAAGAAACAAGTTCAGTTGGAGAACATTGATAATGCAGACATCTTTAATGAGCTGCCTGATGTTGAAAGCATGCACAGACAGTGGCAATGGAAAGATGGATGGGACACTTACACTTTATCATAGAAAGAGATGTACAGTGTAGCTGCATGGTAGTCCGCAAAGATGAAGACAGTGAAGTGATTTTTAGTGGCTTATGTGAGATATTGTTGTGTATGTTGTTAATGATTAATGTCATGTTTGTGGCCAATATTGTTAATGCCAGCGTTGCCAAGTTTGTTATTTATTTGTATTTAGTTATAAGTTTTGTAATTTTAATACTAAGGTCTTTCTTAAATAATGGCAATTTACATATATAATTATATATACATAATTGTTGCAAACCCTCCCAACACTGAATACGTTTTTACACCATATCAAATTTTATTTATTGAACATGTACAATCAGATTATGCATTTTTGTCAGTATAACAAAGGTAAGGACATTCCTCTTTTTTTTGTTTAGGGAACATAGGATTGAGGGAACATAGGGCTCTCTGCAGTTTTCAACATGTGCTCTGAGGGCAAATAAGGCCCTGGGAACATACGTACATAAACTCCCAGGACAATATGGAAACAAATAGGACAGAGTTGCCAACTGGCACGGCAAAGAAGATTTGGGTGTGTGTTCATTGAGTGTGAACAATTCTCATACAAAAAGTGACCAAAATACCTAAATGTGTGCAATTTCACTTCATACGTAAAAGAATACTTGACATCTGACAACCCACTTCCCCCCTGAGCAGCCATCTCCGTCCTCATTACTGACTCTCATGGCAGCAGGTTTTGACTCTCAGGAGGGAAACTCTATCTGGAAGATTTTTGTATATAAAAAATTGACATACTTCAACATAGGTGAGGACTTCAGGCCTAACAGTTCAGCCAGCAATCTCAGGAACAACAACAACAGCAAGTGCATAAATTTTGCTGCTAGCTAGCCAGACATACTAGCAGATAGCTTCAGTGGGTCAACTATATTAACTTAAAATCTGAATTTATGCTTTATCTATATTTGTAATCTGTGAAACGATAAATATTTTTCTGCAGTGCATGTTGATACAGCAAGAGTTGCACTTACTTGGTTATACTTGCAGTTTACCTCCTTGAGTTTGATGTTAAGTTCATATTAACTGCTGTGGAAATAAGGTCTATATAAATTTTTACCCCCTGAGACACAGCAAAGGCGGTGAGATCAGAATCTAATTTTCTTGAATGAAATCAAGCAAAAATCAATTGGCAGCCAAAGCCTTCACAGATAAACCATGTGGAAATAATCCTAAATTTCAAATACATATTAGCCTACCCTTCAATAGCTAATCTCCCATCAGCTACCCCCTCACACTCAGTTACCCTGGCAAGATTGAATGAACCTAGTGGGCTGTGGTCTGCAACTGTAAAGAGGAGATGAAACCAATCTAATCTGAAATTGCCATAATGCAGTGAAGTGGACAAAATGTTGCTTCTTGTTGTCGGTTGATTCTGGCACTTCCACATAAGAGTGTTTTTATTTATTTATTTGTTTATTTATTGTGTTTGTTTTTTTCGGGGTGTGAGATAGGGTTTTGAATTCTACATTTTTCATCTTATATCTTTATCTCTTCCTTATTTCCTCTTTTTCCTCCTCTTTCTCCTCACACTCATATTCTTTCTCCCCTGTCTTGTTGCAGTACCAATTTACACCCTGATCACCTCAATGTTTAATTGCTCTTATTTTTTCTTATTTTTTCCCTCACCCTTTTTATTGTATATATGTAGTGTTAAAGTCTCAAACTGCCTATTGCTTATCCCTGATGTGATGTCTTTGTAAATATTCTTCCCTGTGTGCAAGATTTCTATTTTCTTTGTATATGATTAAAACAATTGGTCACAAAAAAAAAGTCGCTTCTTTACGAGTCAAAAAATCCCACAGTTTAATATTAAGCATCATCTTGGTCTTAGCCCATGTGTTTGAATGATGGTGTCACCATTTCTGAGATGATAAACATATATCAAATCTCTTAAAACCTATGTATCATAGTGTGGCAGAATGTTATTATTATTATTATTATTTATTTATTTATTTATTTTTTCCAGAAACTGAATCATCAGCCGTCAACCCCTTGAAAAGAGTCCCTGAAAGCATCAGGTGTTGCAAATCTAATGCCATATTCATTAATTTTGCTGTTCTTGCAACACAATTAAAGGCCTCGTGAATCCAGGACTAATCCCTAACACGCCTAGGACATGAATCACAGTGGCAGGAGATAGGAATAAATGAGCTGCAATAAAAAGGTGCTAATACCCTCTATTATTCCAAGCTTAAAGTCTCACTCTTCTTCATTACATGTTCCCACTTCCACCTTGGGAGGCTGAGATGTTCAAGCCTCTCTATGACTAATTATTTTTGGTCTATGTGGGAGGAAAGGCAGGCATGTAATCACACTCATACGGTAAATTTGGTGGAAAAAAAATGGATGAAAAACTATGATACCCGGGTGAGATGGTGCAATGCAGTCTGCCAGCTGACTCTGAAGCCCATGTTTTTAGGTTAAGAGTTTGACTTCTTTGACTGGGACATGCTCTGTGCAGCAGTCTCAGCGTGTCTGAGACCCTCAGCTCTCTCCCCATTTTAAAAGAGTGTGGCACAATGTTTACTCTGAACGCTTCCGCCTATGTCTTCAGCTGTGAGTTATACTGAAATTGCCCTATTTTATATCCGTCCCACAGGAGTAAGAGAGGAAGCAAAGTCAAAGGGCTGGACTATGATTCTAAAAGATGACTTTGGGGTCATTGCCTGGACATGGCGAGCCGGGAATTACCTCCCCTTCTTCTTCCTCTTGACTCTCATTTCCATTCAAGTCCAGTCAGACATTGAGTTTCCCAGGGACCATCATTTCTCATGGAAAACAGGTAAGATTGCTGCAGTTACTGTCATCAGTTCCTGGTGTGTTAATCATAGCTCTCTATTTGAGTATTTAAATGCTCATGATTCAGGTCAAGTCTCTGGCATCACTGGCGCTAAATTGTTTCTATTTAGTTAATATTAATTATCACACTGAGAGACAATTACATCGTTGCTCTACATTTTTTTTATGGTTGGCCTGTTAGTACTGTAGAAAACTGCTCCAGTGTGAGGACTCAGTGAGAAAACTTCTTCTAACCCTCTCCCTGCAGTTGGATGTGCTGTGTGTGTTAGCTGTACTATTCACTCTTACCACACATGGGTGGTTTTCTCACCACAGCCAGAAAGTCTTTACCACTTCTCATTACTGGAGAAAAATACTCAACCATCACATTCACCTACAGTGCAACCAATTGTGTGGTGAAAGTAATGCTCTATTTTTGACACTGGTAGGAAGCACGTACAGTAGACCCCTATTGGATCAGATGATACAGCCAGCAGCCGAGTACTCCTGGGTGGTTAGCATAATAATATATGCTTCCTGAGTGACTATCCATCTCCAGCCCTGTGGTGACAAGCTCTGCTCGGATTGTAATCATAATGATGTGTATGCTGTGGTAATGTGACACAGTTAATGAGACATTTCTGTACAGTAAATAATGATGTCCAGGTATGCACTGCTGTGGATTTATGGCACTAGTCATGGTTTGGAGAGCTGTTTCACTGTGGCGTGTTTCATACATGTAGCTGCCTTTGAATGTCAAATCCAAGAATATAGGTTTTCCAAGATTTGCATGATCAAGTAGGTGATTTCTGCAGCTTATGAAAAGCTTTATGCACATAGCAGTGCATTCTGCATGTGTTTACATACAAACGTCTATTTTGTATCGGCTTGTGAAGGTTTTAGTTAACAACTGTGAGTCATCTGTGATGATCCTCTTTGGCAAATGTATTGAAAAATGATGTAATCAGTATTGTCCTTATAATGGGAATTTGAGGTAATCTTACGATTCATCTGTTACTCGCTTCACAAATTCAGTTGAAAATACATTTCCAAAGCGGCTGGCAGAGGAAAACTTTGCTTCCCGCACAAAAGCCCCTCTTGCTGTGCGATTAGCACTTTCATTTCTCACTCTGTGGTTGGGTAATGATACTGCCCAAGTGATAAAGAGATTGATTAATTTCACTTGAAAGAGCGTATGTTCAAAAGGGATGTAATCGGGACACCATGAGTGAGGATTTGACAACCTCACACGGCTAAGATGGCTTATGAGTTGTTGGTTAACTGGTAATGAGAATCACTTCAAGAAAAAAAAATCTCACACTTAAGACACCCCGCTTCTGCATTTATTTTTATGATGTCAATTCCATGGCAGGGAAACCTGTTTAAAGCAGCGTTACAATTGGTGTCACAGTGCTTTGAAGTTAGGCTATAGTAAGGCCTGAGTGAAGACTTAATAGCATTTATCAGTCTTTAAAATGATCTTATTGGTATCGCCCTCCGAAAACTTGTGTGTAGTTCTGATAATTTTGGTTTGAAGCTGCTGATAGAGGAAGATATTTTGTGCAAGTATCCATGATCTCAAAAATTTATAGTTTTGGATTGGATGGTAAAATAATAATAATTCAGTCCAAGATTCAGTGTTTTCCACAGTTTCATTCTTGGCAGGGTGGAAAGGCTTCTGAAACAGCATTTAGACCAATGGTTGTCAATCACAATCACCATTTAAGGCTCAAGAGTGCAGGTTTTCCTTCCAAATCAGCTCCTGTAGGTTAGAATGAAAATCTGCACAGTCTCGATGGCACAGGAATGATACCCACTTATTTCAGCCATCATATGACAGTAGAGTTCTCTAGCGAAACTCTCACAAATTTAGTTTTTTGCAGTTGATTGGCTCCCACATCTCACATCAGGCATCAGCCCAATATATTGGCAAACTATTATCTCTATTTAAAATGCAGCGGTATCCCATATTTTCATCTAAGCCAGTGTAGATTATGCACAAGCCTCCCACTTCTGAACAGTATACAGCCAGCTGCAGTGTCTAAAAGAATGCTCAAGATTCTTAAAAGAAAGCATCAGTTACATCTCCTTTCATCAATGGGCCTGGCTATATTACTGTTGAACTTGTCAAGTTAAAGTTGGGAAGAAGTGCTCTAAATTATGCACTGCCAGCCTATTGTGTTTGGTGTGTCTATCCAGGCCAGAAGCATTGTGGGGTGAATCTTTGTGTGAGCCAGTTCCCAGAGCTATGGCTTAGCTGAGAGTGTGTGCCTCAAACAGAGAGCTGGAGAGCCATTTAAACTTGACCTTCATCAGTGTCTGGGAGAGCAGAATAGAGCACCAAAGAATGCAGCTAATAGGACAATCATTTAGCTCTTTAAAGAGAGTGTTCAAAGACACTGAAAAACAATCCTTTTAAATAGCCTAAGCTTGCCCTTTTTACAGTGGGTTGCACATTTATAACTGGTTTGTGGAGAAGCATATTGCAGTGCAGCTCCTCGCTGCAGCAGAATTTAACATGAGATGCTAATAAGAGTTAACATCTACTGTATAAGCTGAGAGGGGTTTTCCTCAACTACGCTGGGCGTACATAGTCAAACAAATTCACAGCTCCAAGAATAAAATCAATTTTCTGTGTATTTCTGATGGCAAATTACTTTTGGGAAAAAGAAAAAAAATAGCTATAAGAGCTATAGGAGCTATTGTGCATAATAGGGGACTGCATGTAAATGTGTTCCCTGTGCAATTACCCGCACAACAGCAGTGCTTTTTATTTATACACAGCAACTTGATTTGCTTTTCCCTGTACGTGAGTTTTTTTCCAGTGATTTCATTACCACACTCACTGTGAGTCCAGGTTATAGCTGTGGCATTGATGTAGATTGCATACAACAAGTTTATGTTGTAAATGCATTTCAGGAAATAACTCCTGATGACTGAAGTTGCCGGGTTTGTTGCCTGATTAGTATGTGCTGCAACTGTCTTGGATGGGTTTAGGACAAACATATTGCCACCTAAACCCTTGAGTACACCTCTTAAATTTTGTTTTTGAATTTCAAAGAATTACATAAAGTCCCGTTAGCTTCAGCAGGAGAGCACTGATATCCTCCAAAACGGCGTTTCAATTGGATTTATTTTGAGTTCTGTGAGCATCTGCATTTCAGCGCAGCAGAGAGACACCATGTTCATCTGTTGTCAGCTTTAGTTTTCTCAGGAAGTTGGGTCGTTTCTCAAGGGTGTGCATTTGTCATCTTTGAAATAAATGTAATCTTTCTGTAGAAGGTCTTTAATGATGCAGGGATTCATTTTTTTGAAAGTTATTTATGTTTTTTTACAGCTTAGTTTTACAAACACGAAAAGAGCTGCTTTTTTGGTAACAAGTGAGAGCTCATTCCAGATGGGGTTTCTCAAAAAGCACTTTTATCGATTAACTAGCAACTGAAATATATCCACCATAAAGATCTTTCAGCACACAACATAAGGCTGTTAAATCTGCACAAAATAAGACGTAATTTGTTATTGTATTTTTTTTTTTTCTGACAAGGGCTTCCAACCAGTTTGGAAAGTACAGTATTCTATCTCTAAGGAGCAGTATCTTTATCTCTAATGTGATATTCCAAAATAGTCTTTAGGTACAAGCCTGTGGCGATCACCATGGTTGAAAGAGAATGCTTTATATTTGCTTAGTGACTATGTATTCTCATTTACTCTTTCTTGTTTATCATTCTTTTTTGTCAGTGGGAAATTAAGAGTATGAGATGCGATGCTGTTGTGATAAATCCCACTGGTGTCCTCTGGAGATGGTTAAGGCTCTCCACAGTTCATATAAAATTATGTGGGAACTTTAAGCTGTAAGAATCAGCTGAGGGGCAATGATTTTCAGAGAATGGGAAATCAGTAAAGGTTTTCATTAATGAGAATGATCTCAGCTCCTGGGCAGGATTAATGGAAGAGCTTAAGGGGCTAAAGCCCTGGGACCCAGCAGGCTTACAAGGGGCCTCAAGGCCTTAAATAAAAAAAAAATAAACATACTGTATATATGTGGAGTCACGCAGCCAAATTTACATGTCATTTCAGAGTCTGTGTGTCTGTGTGTGTGTGTGTGTGTGTATATAGTGTCTGTATGGGTTTTCAATTTCGCCACATGTCTGTTCTGCTGCAACATCAGAAGCTGAAATCAAACAATAGCGGTGAGTTGCTGAAATTTGGATCTCAAAGGAGCCAGAGAATGCTGCTCAAATTTAACCAAATGGCATGGTGATTTACACTCATTTCTTTGTGGGAAGAAAGAGAAATAAAACAAAACAAGGAAAAAAAAATCTCAGACTAGGGTAAACATCCCGAGGTTCATCAATAACTTTTTACTCTAACAACGTTTCTCTCATGTTCCAAAACTAAAATAAAAGTTGTACTGAAGCAGCGATGCAGAGCAAAGAAAAGTAATAACACTTGTGGTTAAATTAGAGAAAAGACAATTTCATCATTATGAATTAAAGAGTCTTGGTTTAGGGACTAACCACAGCGCCTCACGTTTCTGCTCCCCAGCACCTCGTACAAGGTCGGAAATTACCTTTTAGCCTACGGCGATTGCTGTAAACAAGCCGGAGCTGCCATGGCCTTGTTGCTGATAGCGAGCAACCACAGGATAACAGGGTTTGTATAGGAGGAGATACCAGCTCACTCTACAAAACCTATTGTTCCGTCTAATTTTGGTTTCCACTAACAAAGAAACAACTGCAGTCGCATTCAGATGATAAGACACCCAAAGTCTTGCAGTTGGCAAATTGGTTAATTTTATAGGTCTGGTTGGAAAGGACGTCCTCAGATCTCGTTTATGTGTTCCTTCCTTCAAATCCATGTTGTTGGCCACCTAGACATCACTGTGCACATCTCTCCTGAAGCATGAGGAGAGCTAAACTGTTGGTCACTAAGGGCATTCATTATAAATGTTGCAGTCTAATTTTGGCACACACACACCCACAGATGCAGACATTCACACACATACTGTATGTTTGCTCAAACAGACACATTTAGATATGTATCAAAGATGTTACATGTTGATTTGTGTTTATCTCAGACGGTGTGTGTGAGTCAGTGAATGAGTGTCTGTGTACCTGCGTCTTCCAGCCATACAATGTTAGAAAACAACGAGGAGTTACACCATGTTGTCTTTGAAATCAGGGAAAGTGAGAATTGATCAACAGACAAAACACCAAATTCTTTGAAACATCCAGCAGCTTGGTTAAATCATGTTTTATTGTTTGCAGTGTAAAATTTGAGACGAAAGATTTGGATTTTCCGGGGCACCTAAAGTCAGCAGTATAACACTCACAATACACTCGCAAAAACTTTCATGCTCACCATATCTACAACCACTGTTGTGGATATGGTGGTCTCTATGCCTACTGCTCAGTGATATTTAAATAAAAATGCACATATCTGACAAATTTGCAGAGTTATGATTTTCTCGGGAGGGATTTAAATCTCTGTCCAAAACTAAAATTAGCACTCCGCTGCAAAATATTGCATGGGATCCTGTGTAGAGATTTGGGTTTGAGCTTTAATTACTTTGTAAATATCTTCCAGAGATTTCCCTATTTCTGAATGGCACTTTTTTCCCCCAAGAATGTGATTTTTTTAGCTGTCTTCCAGAGTTTAGCCATACCTTATTACTGTTATATTCCATCGTACTAAACTGACGTCAGTCTCACCTGCCCCTGACTGCACACTAAAGGTTTCAAATCGCTCCTGAGTTTCATCCCACAGGTTCATGTGGTAGCCCTCTAGTCAATGAAAAATGACTGTTATTGAGTTGTGACAGTGATTTCATTCAGTTGGGAACATTCAACATTTCTTACAATGCATGTTGAACAGATGAATTTGTAACTGTTTGGCCTTGTGGTCTGAAGTTGATGTCAAACATGCACAAACATGAAATTGATACTCTGAAATATTTCATATTAGAGCAACTAAATTTGGCGGATAGGTCATAAATCTTTTCCATTACCCAGGCAACAAAAAAATACAATTAATCATCGTGGTGCCCTTTAATGAGCAACTTTATGTTTTCGCCAATAACTCTTGAACTTTAAAGACTAGAGTCAATATTGACATGCTGGTTTTGGAAAAATTAATTGAACTAAAACTCCAGTCTGGGCCTATATCTGGATTAAAGCACACAGTTTGTCCATTCTTCACTGGCAATTTTTACTCTAACATTTAATTACTTATAAAACTCAGTGTACTCACTGTTCATCTTTATGACTCCTGTGTACAAACTGTGTATTTGTTGTTTAAAATTCAGGAGTTTAGAAATGCCTCCAGCACACTGGTACATTTTAAATGGAAAAACAATGTCAGTGTTTGGTCATGATGTCTTCATCAAGCATCAGTTGATTTTCCTTTACTGAAGCGTTTGTTTCTACATCAGTTGTGGAATAGCATGAATGCTGGCGTCTCTGAGTCATTCTTGTCTTCCATTCTGAGGGCCTGGAGCAAACAGAGGATGTGCAAGGTTTTAAAATTGTATTTATCTAAAATTCACCATGCTCAGTGGTCTTGTAAGTAAGAGTTTCACCCTGAGATTGAGACCTTGGGGGTTCATTCCCTGTGGACTCATAACCTGGCGCTCAACAGATTTTTCTAAAGTTAAGTCCTGTAACAGAATGAAGATCTGTCAGTGTGTGCTGTGTGCTGAGACATAAATCTGTCCCTGACAATGCAGTTTCGGTCGAGCCTGGAGTTAACAGAGTAACATTATATGGGGGACAGACATTTCAGAAGGAAGGGGATCTCTACTTTTATAGATATGAGATGTGAAGAGCTCTAGAGAGGTGCCTTGAAGCATTTAGTTTTTATTGGTGTAATGAAATGCCAGGTTTCACAACTTGTGATGTATCAGTGCACTAATATTTTTGGTCAAAGCAGGAACCAAGCAGGATCTTGGTCCATTATGAGTTATTTCCAAAGCAAGCAAGTTCAGTGTTGATGTTATTTTGTTGGTGACCGCTGCTTTCATTTATTTATTTTTTTAATCTCTCTTTTGTCCAACAGTGCACTATCCTCCATTTCCTCTCCCCCATCTGTTTGTCATGACATGTCCTCTATCTGGTATCTCTCCTCGCACTTTGTGAACACCGTAATGCTTTCAAGGTGTTTTTCCTCTGCTCTGTTCATATAGTATCAATTATGCAGCTTGGCGTTACGTTTCGGCAAATTTCTGCAAATGTGCACAAGTGTTGTCTCATTAAAATTTGAAATAAGGAAAAACCATTTTTATCTGCCTCCTCGTCTGCCTCCCTCAGGTCGGCCAAATGTAGTCCACCAAGCCTGCCTGATTAGGATCAAGGTGGAGAAAATTCAGAGTTGACTATTGATCTGAGGCTGAAAGATGCTGTTCCAATTAGATGCTGTGTATGTGGAGCTTTTTAAGACCCACATCTAACATTGTTTGAACAGCACACCACCGAGAGAAACTGTCAAAAAAAGCTAATAACTCTATAACAAACACAGGCTCTGCTTGGTTTCATTTTCTTGATCAGCACTGAATGCACCGTAATTGTAATTGCAGAGTGTGGGAGCCAGCTATCAGAGCGACCTTGACAGAATTTGGAGGGGTTCTTCAAAGGGCCCTTAGCATTGATTATGCGATCGAGATGCCTTTTGAACCCTGTGTACTCTTATCTATCTGACTGGGAGGGAGGTGATTGAGGTTGTCATATAAGCTGGCGGCCAGTTTCATGAGAGCCACAAGGCAGGAGATCCACGGCAGTCAGATCCTTAATCCCATGAGAGTATTCACAGAGAAGAGTTAGCTTTCACAGCAGCTCTCCTCTCAGAAGACCTTTTAAAGTGGTGATGGGCTTTCACGTCAACCTTATGCAAAGTGCTTCAATTCTAGTCAAATCTGCCACAGCTGAATTTTTCCATGGGGGCTTCACGGAGAAACGAAGAAACCACAGCCAATAATAGTGTGCAACTGAGGAAAGGAATAATTATTAAGACTGGGTGTAGCAACTGGAAACGTCTCGCCATGGTTAAAATACCATAAATAGATACATTCAAGAGGTCACAATCTCATCTGTAGCATGCTGCGTTTTCTTCTATTATTATATTGCAGCAGCACCAGTATATAAATACATACAATTCATCCCTGGGGCTAATGGTTTCTTTTCTAATTAAAGGGATATATCACATGAATTAATGTATTTTATCTATGCTATTGTATAATTTGCTTTCTAAAAATATGTCTAGGGACAATAGTTGGGTATAATAGATGACCTGACATATAAACCTTCTGTCAGGGTTTTCTGTAGTGTTTTGTAGTTCAGGTTAATTCGCTAACCCTGGTTTGGCCCTGGCTAGCCACATAAACAACATAAGGTCTCATATTGGTGGCACTTTCTGCCCTGTGTGAATGACCTTGTAGTTGTGTGTTCTGTATGTCTATGTGAAGAGCAAACATAAAGGCACTGTATAGATAATTTGTCACTGAGTGGTATGAACTGGGCCTTTGACAAAGCATCTGACATCCTATTCAGCCACCACAGAATAGGTTTCATCTCAGTTTCATGCTTTATAGTGTTATTACTTGATCATTTTGTGACTAATTTTTTTTTTTTTGCCACATCTCACTTTACTGTGCGCCGTACAAACTGTAAGTGGGAAGGAAACCTTACTGGAATTTTAATTCACGAAAGAAAACATTTGTTGCTTATATGAAACCTGACACCACTGTTGAAGTATTTTTAATAAAATACTCCGCTTTGCAGATGTGAACATTGTAAGTCTGAAGGTCTCAATCAAACTGACTCAGTATGTGTCCAGACTGTAGAAAAATATTTTCAAATGAACTACAGTATTTATGAGGGATGTTTAAAATCAAAGCGAATCAAACTGGTCTAGAAAACTACATGCCGTGTCCATCTTCGTCCAGCTGCAGGTCCTTTGACAAGCCGCTCTCCATGTTGTAATGGACTTTGTCAGCACAAATGATTATCCTCCCTACTGCAGGAGGAACTACAAGTAAATAGGTTACCAAGTGATAAGATTTCTCATTTCCTCCTGCGAGTTCTGCCCTATCTCTGGTTTAGTACTATATCTTCCTGTGTCTGGCAATTAATAACATGATATTTCATGGCCCGGGGTGGATGTGTCACTTAACTGAAAAGATCTCTTCACAATTATGGAAGTGTCAACTCCTTTCTGATGCACTACCCTGGGTAAGAGAGAAGGGAAATTTTAATCTTCTTTGTATTTAAACAGCAGCCTCCACGGGGACATGTTAGAATAACTAACTCGCTGTACTGTCAGTGCATTTGACCCAGTGGGGAATGCACTGGAGAGGCTCTGGGGAGGAGAAGCCAAGCAGATTTTATCATTACCTGAGAAACGCTCGTATGTGAGCAATTTTCTGATTGGAGAACACCGTCTATCAAGGACACTTGTTATATTTTACCCTTTGATTAACTGCTGTGTTGAATTAGATGAGCCCTGTGAAGTGATGGTCAGAGGAAAGGCGATGACAGGGGAGGAAAGGAGGAGAGAACGGGAGAGGGGGAGTGAAAAATGGAGAGGAATGATCTCACCGGCAGTAATGATATGACCATGTGCCTGACTTGTGCAAAGTGGTCAATATGCATTCCAGATATTAATGGAACAAGCTCGCAAGTCATGATCACTGTTATAAATTTGGCTCTGTAAAAAACAAACACAAAAACCTAATACATAATATCAGTTACTTAAAGGAGCAGTTCACCCAGAATACAAAAGAAAGATATTTCTCCACTTACACCAGTGCAGTCTATCCATCCACATAGTTTCGGTGCGATTTTGTAAGGTTCCCAGTGTGGTGAGCTCTTCCCTGTCTCCTCGTACCTCAGTGCAATAGGGCTGGATGAGTATTTGTTTGTGGAGCTAAAAGTGTCAACAGTTTACCTGTGAAAATCTGAGCAGTAACAGCTCTTTACAAACCAGTGACACATATCCAACATAATCCACAGCTCTTGGGAGCAAAGCGTTTTGTTGGGAACTATTTCCTGCCTTAGAACATCAGGAATTTGTATCTGTCTGCCAAAATTAGTAATCAGTAGAGAGTCAGGGTCATTATTGAATGATTTTGGGATAAATAGATTTAAAGTAGCAGAAGCAGAAGAACAACCCCCCCAAAATAAATAAATGAATAAAAAGGAGGTTGGGGGGTTCAGTGACATCACCAATCAACAGGAAAGTCATATGGTCTCTGAGTTTACAGAATATACACCTCAGGTTCATTAAGCTATGACTCATGTCAGTGTGACTCAGCAATTTACTGTGGTCAGGTACAACCCACAGCTAAATGAAACAGGCTCCTGTTTATTCTCTGGAGGTTTTCAAAAGATAGTTTGGGAGGAAAACTAACTGAAGTAGATGATACAGGCTGAGAGGGAACATGCATACACCAAAAAAGCAAATAATTACCCTTCATAACAAAATATATCCTGGAATGCATTGAATATCATAGATTGATGATATGTAACTAGTAAGGTAAATTATTTTCTGTCACAAATAAATGAGGAGCCCTTGTTTTTCCTTATGTCACAAATGAAGTGTTCATTTCACTTACAAGACCTGCAACTTAAAAAGGGGATTTTAAACTCTTGAAATAATTTAAATTTATTATATAAACCATTATTTGATTTGGGCTGAGCTAAACTTTGGCTGGCGGCCTGCTGTGTCTGTGCAGCAGTTCATTTTGTTCTTATTCTCTCTGACCACTTGTTCTTTTTCATTTGTCTTGTCTTGTATTGAGAAGTTGAGCAATTCTTTGTTAATGAGCAGAGGGAGAGCTGCAGGGACCTATTGGATTTGATGGGGACAACAAACCAATTTGACTGATTCATTCTGCTAATGCTCCACTTTCCAGCTCCAGCCCTGCCATCCAGCTGCTTTGTACAGCAGGGCTGGTGAGTGACTGGATTTTTGTTTTTTGCTTTTTGTTTTTTTCATCCAAAGCACTTCTTAATCACCATGCTGAGGACTTTTCTGCTCCAATATTTCACTTTACAAGAGCACAAATCTTTGATTGCACTATGTTTCAAAGCAAGCATTCTTTTGACTTATTTTTCCTAAACACCAGAAGTCCTTTAACTGCTATTTTGACAAAGAAAGTCTTGCATATGCATCTGATGACCTTTCCAACTTGACTCAGCAACCTGATTGAGAAGACAGTCCTATATGAACACTCCAGCTGGATCACCAATCTAAAACCCACGCTACACAGGTTAAGCCAGCCTACAAAGGTTTGCACATATTACTTCCTAGGACTCATAAACCACAAGATAATATTTCCACATTCATTATTACCTTTGTTTCACAGAGGTATTTCCCCTTGTACTTAATAAAGGACTGTGCTGCTTCCTCCGTCCATGTTTATCATCAGCACAAACACAGCACAGTGAAATAGAGCTCACACTAGATGATCCCACCGGGAATAATAACAACCAAAAATAACCAACGTACAGTATCACACTTCTTATTTAGACATTTGATTTATGTTACGATTAGAATAATTCTAAAAACATATTGCTCCCAGGAAGTGTATAATGATGCTGAAATGACAACACTGGGCAGATCATTTGAAATTTTCTATTGTCTATAGAGAGGTCAGCATGATATGTTTTGCATTTATTTATCCCAGCAAAATGGATTCAGCCAGGTGTTCCAGAAGTGCGTCTTCCCACACACACACACACACACACACACACACACACACACACACACCACCCCCTGGAGCCTGTTGAAAAATCTTATTTCATTTTACAAACATCGAGTTGTTATGTTGAACTTGTGTGGAGCTCAGCTGGGAGTGCAACTCAGAAATGTAAGGTGTGAAAAATTTAAATGAGGTGCTCTTCCAAGTTGCATTTCAATAAAACAGCACTGAGGGGCAGAACACTGGTGTAGTAATAAACAGACAGGGATGAGGAACGGGTGCTGGTGGGTTTTGCTCTAAGGGTGCTAGGGGGGCTCCCTTGATCAGACATAATGCTCTCAGACTGGCTGGTTTGGCAGCACAAGGCCCAGCTGCTGAATGGCAGAATCAGTAACACAATGGCAAAGTCATAAAATCCAAAAAGAGCTAATCTTCATTGCTATGCTACTGTATGTTTTAGAAATGAATACTCAGAGACATAACTAATTCAATAACAGAAAATCTGATAGTTAACATGCAGTGGGAGCAATTCTTTATAGTTAATTTGGAGCTTAAAAGAAGTTTCTGAAACTCAAAAATTAAATATCAATGATTCTGTCTCATAAACTTGATTGAAACGAGTACAAACTCTGAAACATAGATTAAATATTAGGCACAAATTATGTAAAGATAAGGATCATAAGGATCATAATTCAGTTGTTCCAGCTGTGCCCTGTTTGGCAGTATGTTGTAAAATAATAAACAATAACAATATGGAAAGACATTAAGTGGCTGTGTCAACACACAGACCAGATAAAAGCAGAGGAGAATAAGGAAAAGGCAAAGTGAATGAGTGGCTCTGTGAATGTTTCCATATGTCTCACTCATCGCTCGGCTGATTGCTGTTCATACAGATATTTACGCCTGTGAGTGTCGACCAGATGATCTGAAAGGCCGGAGGGAATAAATGGGAGTTCAAGGTAGAGAGGATGGCAGGGACCTGGCAAGATAAGTTTTTTTTTTTTTTTTTTTTTTTTTTTTATCATCAATGCCTGCTTCCTCTAGATGTCAGTTAAGGAACTC
>OMKZ01023394.1:61426-76284 GCA_900302535.1 Neoniphon sammara
TGCTGCACACCTGACAGCGGGTTTTGCTGTTTGAAAGGATTATGTGACAATATAATTGGTATAATCCTTAAAGTTAAAGTTAGGTAGGTGAAACAGTTTGGTTAAGGTTAGGGTTGGGTTTTGCACATCCTGTATCTTTGCCAAGTGCTGGTGTTTTAACAAAATTTGCAACAATGTAACAATATAAATAAATGCTGCACACTGTCATTAGACACTGATGTCTGATGAAGACCTGTGCTGCGTTTCATTAGTAGTTAAACATTCCCTTGTTGAACTCCAATCAGCCCTGAGTGCTGAGGGGAAGTCAACCACAGGGGAAATTTTCTCACATTATGGTAAGGCTTTTGTGATGGTTAAACAAGAGAAACTTTAATGCAAAACGTAAAAGTGAACTTACAGCAGGACATTTGATTGGGAATTAAAACCAGGTAAATGTATCTGTCTACCCTCCACATCCTTACTTTACATCGTGCTGTTTTAAAGTCAAACACCCGCCTGTTTCCAGTCATGTTATCTTCACATCATCTTTTTTATGGTGAAGAAACATGTTTCTGTCACTTTTCATGCACAGGGGACATTTATGCATTTCAACAGATTGTACTCACTTCAAAAAAGTTTGGAAGATCAGACTCTGATATTTTCTCTGCATATTTTGTACATCATAACTGCTTAAGGAAACCAATCCACTTCTTTTCTGAGCTTTCCTCTCTGACTGTTGTGATTTAATGTGACTTGATAGAGGCAGTGTTACAGTAATTGTACAATACTCGATCTTAGAAGCTGTCAGATACATCAGCATCGTTTTCCTCAGGAAGACACTGTTCTTCTATACACCATCCAGCTCCATGGCCACTGGAGTATAAACAATAATGCACCCAAACTTCTCTCTGAAGATTTTTTACCCCATAATGCAAACATCTCTTGTTTATCAGAAGGTAGGGAACAGCGACAGTCTGCTGTCCCCCTGAGACCGTCAAAGTCATTAATCTCTGAGAATAAATGGCCATATATCCTCCTCCTCTCGCAAACCTCCCAACGTTGTTGTCGCGTTTATTCCTCAGATCATCTGAAGTTGTGTTCTGAGTGTAGATGCAACAATGTATTGATCAGTGATTCTCTAAACTGCAATGCGCAGGAAGGCAGTTTGCTATTAGTTTACAGGATGTCAATTTGCCAGACACTGATGGCATGTAATTAGTATACCTGTGAAACGGCAATACATCAAGCATTGCTTTCCTCCCTCAAACGCCCCCACTTCATCATGAGGAAAGATGCCAAGAGAATCTTAAATTAGGATTGGTGGAGTGATAGTTTGATACTTTTTTTTTTATCCCGAAATTGAAACTAAAAGGCTTGTGCACACGGTCCAGTTCACTTGCAATTAAGCAGCTGATTTTCTTAGGGCGAACGTTTCGGTACAAAAACCTTTCCTAGGTTATCTCTGAGGCTGGAGATCAAGCTGTGTGGAGATAAGCCGAGGAATGTCTTTGTACAGAAACGTTGTTCCTCATAAAATCAAATTAACAGCAGCTAAATTGGACAGTGTGTGGGAACCTTTTACTCTCGAAATAACCCAGGCCTTTATGTTAAAAACATTATTTCTAATAAAATTGATTAAATTGGGACAGTGTGAAGGAGCCTTTTGTGTTCAGTTGAATTCCAGTTTTCTCCTACACACCTGTCTTTGTGACATTCAGGTGTGCAAAAATGTTGTTTATATTTGATCCAGAAATATTCTTTGCTTTGCTTACAGCAACTCAACAATAGTCATAGCTATGCTCAAGTTTACAAGCATTCCTTTTGAGGGGAGAAATAGCTGAGTGAATTGAGGAGAACCGAAATACAATGACAAGGCTGTTTCCACGCTTCCCCCTGATAAAAACAGGTAACCCTGGGAGACAGTCATAGCTTCTCCATCCTAATAGTCAAGGGATTTGAAAGGCTCATCATTATCCAATTACCCGTGCTGCTGCATTTTTAAATCTGCATGGTTTCACATCACACGACGGAGACAGATTCCCACCGGGCGACAGGAGGAGACAGGTGGGATCTGTGGAGAGTCCCAGTGGACGAGGCCTCAACAAGGTCACTGCTTCTCCAATTCCCTGAACAGCTATATAAGAAAATCTGGTCAGGAAGCATAAATGAGAAGCCCTTTCACCTTCTCTTGATAACTAATGTAGAAACGTCCTTGACCAATGTTCAGCGGAGCTCCTAGGTTGTCAGCGAAAGACTTATTATGCTGAGTTATATTGGGCGGTTCCTACAGGTAATGAGTGTTTGCATGTGTGTTCTCTCCCCTCTCTCTGAAATGACTCCCCTAGGCTGTTGCTGTAAATGAGTGGTCTCAGTTAACCTGCCAGGTTAAATACGTGTTAGAGGCATTTGTCTGTGAGATCTGAAGAGGTAACATAACCAGCTGCATCAGAACTAATCCAAAAATATGGTTTTAGCCTTGGGATGTTTATTTCTAATGTCTACAATCCGCAGCAGACATTCATTCTATCTGTCGCAGGTAGCATTCTGCATCTGTGACCCATTTAGCGCAATTATATTCCTTATATGACATGGCTGATATACAGTGAAGTCCACTATCATTAGATATCTTTGCCAGCTGCATTAGTCCAAGTTATCGCCTGAAGTTGTCTCACAAAGCACCAAAAGATATCAAGCACAAGATTTTTTGTGCTGCATATCTTAGAGAAGATTCTTTCTATCTCCTTTCTATCAGGCCTAACTTTTGTTGAGGCTTCTGGAGTCGCTCCAGTATAGAGGTGGCTTTTCAATTCACGGTTAGTGGTGTGAAGACACCATCTGTCCAGAATCAGAGCTCCCTCCCACAATGCCTGGTTTCAGCTTCTGCTGTGGTTTAGGAGCTGTCTTAACACAAGCCACACCGCTGCTTTTCAGGATTGGCTGCAGCAAGAATTTGTTTAATGTAGTTTAAAATCCATACATCACACCGGTGCCTCTCTGTGATGCGCATCTGTGCTTACATAATTGCCTATCCAGTCCTTTGTGAATTCAAGGATGAAGACGGCAACGTCGTAAATGCTGAAAATAATGTTTTCAGTTTTCCATGACACACTGAGCAATGCTGTCCTCTTTACAGTTTCTGCAAAGACGCAGTTGAGACTTTCACTTGCATCCTGACAGCAGATCATTCAAAGTGTCAGTGCGCCCAGTAAAGTTCTATCACAACTTGACATTATGTGTGTCTTGGGGAAATCTTAACATTTATGAATCAAGTGCAGATTATTCTTTTGATCATACATGGCTTTTACGCTTTGAACTCGTCTGTTTGACACCTCACATATTTTGACAGGAAAATTAGACCCAAAGCACATTAGTTGAAGGAAGCGTTTGTATCGTGACACCAGCTGTAACAAGCCCATGTTAGCCTGTACTGTAACTGTACTGGTGCACTGTAAAACACTATATTTCATACCATTCATACTGTACATTTCTTTCTCTCACAGTGTGTATTTTCTTTTGACTCAGCTTTTGGTCATTTGCACACCACAGCAGAAGTCCTCCATCTTATCTTGGGGCAATGAAGAAAGGTACATCTCCAACCTGATCTATTGGAGCTCCAGGACTATCCATTAGTCTTCTGTCCTCTCCAATAAGTCTCCTAGAGGAATGGAATCTGAAGTGTCTGCACATCTCTAATGGACTCAGTGATAACAACTAACATGGCTCCAAAGCGTCTGATGACTTTGTTTGGCTCCCAGATAAAGACAGGCACGAGACTGTGCTGTTGTATGTTGTAGTTGAAGTTATCATGCAAGTACCAATGTGCATGAGAGCCTTGCAGCGTACCATGGAGTGATTTTTCAGCTGAAGTTTTTAAAGCATACTTGGTTTTTGGATCTATGCCATACTTTCAGTGTACAGTAAAAAATGGAAAAAGCAAAAGTGGGGCTCTTGTGGCTGAATGCTCTGAGGCTTTGCAGTCTGTGGCATTAGGGAGGCAGAAGTCTTATGTAACAGTGAAGTACAAATTGTTTCCTCAAGTGTCACGTATCATTTCACTGTTTCGTGGTGAGACTGATCAATTCAGATGGCAATCCAGACTGATGCAACTGGGGACAACGTGAGAAAGGAAGTTTTGCTAAATAGTGATAGAGATGCTGGAAGCTGTGTTAGTTTGTCCAGTCATTATTTATTTGACCTCCCACAGATGACCATAAAATGAGGTAGTGGCTGATTAATAACTGAGGGACAAAGGGACCAGAAATGACAGATGGAGGATAACTGAGGTATTTAGTCTCAGCAGGTTACCTTCTGCAGGCTACTGGACTCGGATAATCACCTTCTCCATCAGGAAAACTCTTGGTGTTTGGTCCTCATAGAATTCGTCCACAACACTACGAAATTGGGGGCCATTTTGTGATTGATATAAAAACCGCTGATTCTGATTTAAATACTTTATACAAAATGAATCTGAGACACAAAAACCTGTGAACAAGGTGCTTTCAGGCGCAGCAGCGGTATACACTAGTTGTCATTCACATTCACAGGGTGGTGCAGAAATCGACGCAGCTGCAGTGAGGAGGGTGAAAAAGCTAAAACTGGTTCAGGAGCGGAATCGTTGGGCAGGTTATCTCACAGCCACTCAAATGGTAGCATGGGCTGACATCAGTTCCCATTGAATCATTCATCTGCGGGACTGCTGGCTAGTTGTCAGCTTAAACAAATAGCAAAAACATTAGCAATCTCCGTGACTATCTTTTGCTTAAAGTCACAATGAAACCGCATTTTTTGAGGCTCTTCCCTCCTTACTTTGATGTATTTCCTGTTGAAACAGGATGTTGAGGCAGGACATAAGGTAGAGAGGCATCATTTAAAAGTGTAAACCAACGGGATATCATTTAGGGAGAGAAAGGCACTTTTGTTTGATGGGAGAGGTGTGATTGTTGAAAAATGTGTTTTTATTAGCTGACATTTTGCTTTCTAGTGACGCATGATGTCCCCATAAAAATTGCACTTTTTTCCAGGGAGTAGAAGTAGAAGTTTGCAGCATGTTGTTTAATGGTCAAATACTCAGTCATGTAAAATTAGCTTTTAAAGTTTAAAAATTATTGTTTTCATTTCATTGTGATTTTTTTTAACATGGTAACTGTAGTGCAATGCTAGTAGTGTGCACTAATTCAGATGCTGTGATGAACTCAGGACCTAGTGTAATGTAAGAACATGTTTTAGGTGTTTTATGCTGCAGCATAACAATCTGTCCGTAGCGTGCAAGGAATTTATTTAGAAGGACCCGTCAGATACATCACAATACAAATTGAGCTTCAGGCTTTTGAGTTAGTCTCCCATTAATGTTCATGTGCATGGCTGTGACTTTTACTTCTTTGTAGATTTCCTGTTAGCGTGTAACTGTCACAATGCTGTTCGATAAATGTTGTGATATTACAGTTAAAGCTGTGGAGCAGGGGCTGAGCATTAATTCAATATTATCATTTACCGTCTTTTAGTATTGAATGGTGATGATATACTGATACAGATTTTGGGACATAATTCTGCCGTCTACACTGAGGGTAACAAGCAAATTTTTATTTAAAAACTGACTTGACAAAACTAGGCATGAAAAATTTGAGTGTTTGGTTTGACATCATATATAGTTCAATGGGCTGAACATTAATTTGATTATTTAACATGTGAATATGCATGCATAAGTCATATCGTGATATAAATTGATATCGGAAAAAAACAGCCTGAGCATCATGATATTGACTTCAATCATATTGCCCAGCATGCCTTAATGGAGCACAATTGAGAAGTTCTCCAGTTATGAGAAACTATAACAGTAAGGAGATAGATTTCAAATGGTTTAATTTATGCTGATATGGTGAATGTGGCCTGTGAGGAATTTCTCTCAGGTCCATCAATGTGCAGTTTGCCTGTTAATGGTCACAAACTAACTGAGATAAAAGAGCACCACAGGACCCAGATCTTCACCATTGTCTTCATCTCCGCTCTCTTCTTTTAATGGCATAGTCAGCAGCTACATTGTACATACTTTACCATGCCATCAAAGACACCGCTGTCACTTTATCTCTGTCACACTGTGACCCAGGGCACCTGCATTATCAAAACACCAGGGTCTTTCCTCCGGTTGCTGCCTGTAGATATGGCCATTAGTTCTGCTCCTGTGGTTGCGAGAGAGAAATCCCAGGTCAGCGGAAGACAGTCAGACAGAGGAGTGAGTGACATCCTATCCAATTACTTGTCACCTCTCCACAGGCCGGTGCTGAGACTCAAGAAGACCTCGTGAGACAAGCAATTACACTGAAAAAGATTCTCATCACCACAGAGGCACAGCACACTTCTGTCTGGTCCCTACTGTAGTCTCCGTGTCTTATAGTGATACTGACTAGAGCACTGTGGCATTTAGTGTAAACACATTGATCCTCATAGAAACCCCCGGGGGGGGATGTTCTGTGCGTAAAATCAAAGCGGGGTCTAAGTATATAAGCGAGAACTCAGAAGAAATACAATATCTACTTTGGAAATAAACTGCTCAGTCCTCCAAAGCCAGTTTATATCAAAATCAAACACATAGTCACAATGAAATTGCATTTTGAGAGCCTCTTTCTTCCTTAATTTGATGTATGACTTGTTGGAACAGGTTGTTGGGGCGGGACGTAACACAGAAAGGCATCTTTCTAAAGTAAACCGATGGGACATCAGTCAGGGAGAAAAGAGTTTTATTTAATGGGAGGGGCGTGATTGTTCAAAATTTGTTTATTAGGTGTATATTCTAGCATGGAAAACTAGCTATCAAGTTAAAAAAAATCATTTTTTCATTTCATTGGGACTTGTACATGTACATGTTATTTTTCGCAGTATGAGTTTACATGAAGTTTGTGCTTTTACTTTACTTCCTGATGGGTCTATTTTCTCACCGTAGTCTGGCTCAAAAAGATTCATCACTATGTCAGAGAATGTGCCACACACACTTCTTCCAAATCTCTTGCTGCCAGTTATACCAACTGTATGCTGTGTGAAATAGCTTCTAGCAAAATATCCAGCGTGTTCTCAGCGCAGCCCGATTCGGACTAATAGGATTGTGTCTTGCTGGCGGATGACTGTGTTGCCTATGTGGCATTCACGCATCATTTTTTGTATTAAAATTAGGGCTAAAATTGGATAAATCTTCCAACACAAACATGGGACTCCTTTTATGATGACCTTTTAAAATTAAAGTGCATTTCAGCCTTCTCCATGTTTTATTTGTTTTTGAGCTTCGGGTTGTGAAACACATAGTATTGAATGGGGAGAAGACTGAAACTGAAATCATAAACATTAAAAATGCGACCACAGAAGTGACTGATGTGGGTGAGTGACTTTCTATGACTTTATAGTGTGAAAAGCAACATGTACAGGTAGGGACGGGCAATTTGGACAAACTCAAATATATCTTTGATATTTTGACAATGTAAGATATTTACACACGAGATTTTTGATAAATAGTCATTGGTAATGTGGATACAATGACCAAGCAGGTACAGGCAGCAGCTGCAGCAGTCTAATAAGTTCAGAAAATTGTGTCCATTTACCGTAATGTGGCCTTTAAAAACCAGGACAAATCAACACTTATGCCATATCACGATATTGTGATAGCCAAACTCCGAGACAATACCTCGTATCATATCACAGTATTGATAAAATATTGATATATTGCCCAGCCCTATGTACAGACCAGTGTTTTAACAAACTTACATTTTTCTTTAATGTCAGTGGGAGATCCAGTGGCAAGTCCTGTGTAGATTTGACTATGGGTGTACTTACTGTGCTTCACAGTGGCCAATAATTCTCCTCACGCTCTCATTCCTGCAGACTTTTCTCATCTAAATTTGAATTGTTTAAAAAAAAAAAAAAAAAAGAATTGAAGCCCACGTCCTTGGGTTTCACCAGCTGAATGTACAGTGCAGCCTGAATGGAAAAAACTAATGTCCTTCTGCAGAGGACTTAATGAGCACTGTGCTGATGTGGCTTTACAGACATTTGAATGACATCTGCCAACACATCGCTTCACACACTTCTGGCAAACAAAAGGTAGCTCTCTCTCTATGCTCTGTCCCTTCTTGTCAGTTGAGTTCGCTGTTATGAGTTAGGAGGGATCTTTAACATGAGGGCACAGAAACATTCAGGCAGACAATGTTCATGTCAGCTGTTTTTAATAATTTATCCACCTACCTACACTTGTTTGTTTTGTCGACTTGTCGGAAAGGTGACAGGCTTTTTGAACAGCACCTAACTGCTGTGGGCAGGTTAGGGAACAAAGATTAGAAACAAAGACAAATGTGACTCAAGCAATGACCCAGAAAAATATGTCTGGTTGAGAAGAAAATAGGAGATGCAAGATTGTTCACCCAGCTGCATATGTATGAATAAATCCGTCTTAGGAATTAGTGAGCAAATGTTTCACTTCAGTTTGGGTGGATCCGCTCTATGGCCAACATCATAATGATCAACAAATCTCCACAGAATGAACAAAGTTCAAAGCAGCACCGTGCTGTTTGTTTTGCTCTGGCTAAAGTATAGGGATTTTCACCTCAAAACAGGCACCTGTGAATCTGTCAGAGACAACATTACTTTCTCATGACCCGTGTTATTGGTTGTGGTTTCACCTCACTGGGCTGCTTGGCTCCCTGCTGTGCAGTTTACGGTCTTTTTCTTCACCCCCATGGTGTGATGTGTCTCTCTGAAGGAGTCAAACAAGCACTGAGGTTACTGACAAAAGATGATTGATTATTCAGTTAGAAGTCTTCATGCATGTATTAAAATGATCCGCTGCCTGATTGAATATGGCATTGATTTGAGATAAATCAGAGCCAGAGGAGCTTGTCAATACTCCATATAGTTTATACAGTATGTGGGACTGGCTTTTTTCATTTATATTGCTGGTCATTCAATTACAGATGAGGCATTCAAGTACGTCTGGCATTGACGCAGCGAGGCTAAATGCTAAATTATAACAGAAGCCCATTGGGGACATTAGTAGTATTTCAGTCTCAAGGTACTTCATTAGTGCAGGATGTTTAAGCCACAGTTGATGCTTTGCCTTTGGGTAATGCTATGCTGCTAAGATTGTACCTCATTACACAGGCAGAAGCACAAATGCTGTACCACACACTTAATGAACATTTACAGAAATAAATAATTAATGATCAAGCGGAGAGAAAGTCAAATATTTCACAATAGCTTCTCATCATGTGTGTCATCAAACTGCTTTTTTAAAATTGGAGTGATGAGTGTGTTTGTGCTCAGTTTGCGAGCGAGCTGTCCCCTGGTGATGATTTAGACTTTTTTAACTCATGTCCCAAATCTCCTATAACTTAACAAGTAAACACCTGGTTCATATTAGCTGATTCAGGCCTTGCAGAGATGGATTGACTGTCTGATGATAATCTCATGACTTTCTGCATATATGAATGTTGTAATTAAGGATGCACCTCGCTGCTCACAAATTACAGCTGATGGAAGTGTGGCATGGGGGACGGCTCTCTGCATAATGATGCTCAGCAGCATAGGTATCATCTAATTAAAAAGTGTTGTGACAAAGGACGCATGCATCTAAACAGTCAAACTCAACTCACGCAGAGAGGCTGAAGATGGATGGTGGGTAAACTCAGCAGATGTTTGCTTATAGTGAAGAAAATATTCAAGAAGCTGCAATGCAGATAGAAGGAGCAGGTTTTTCATCTCACGTAAATTGGCCGTCTCAAATTAAACATATGTCTTACAATGTTTTGCTCCCAATGAAATGTGTGCAATATCATAAAATCTGGTTTCACTCTATTACATCGCCAATTGAATTTCACATCAGTAAACATGTAATTAAAACTGGTGATTTTGTTTGTTTTAAGTTTTAAATTGAATGTTGTTAACAGAAGAGTTTGAGCTAAGGTAATTAATTTAGATTCTAATATTATTCAAGTTAAATAAAATGTTCTGCACAGAGCAGAGGATTTTATTCATTTCTGTGACACAGATCAGTATAATAAAATAAATGTTTAAAGGAGCTCAGTTCTGTTCCGTGTTGTAGGCTGAAGCAGCATGCAGCAAAAACACAACATGTGGTGAACTTTTAGAATAATAGTTGAGGTCAAAAGGAAAAAATTCACTCTTACATTATTGATGAGTATTTTGATGCCTAAAACCCAGTTTCTAGGGAAATCATAGCCTTTGATTCAACAAACAACAGAATGAAATGGCTTGTGCAATTTAAAGCTGCTCAAAGAAAATCTGCACATTAGCAGGTCCAAATGGCAGCAAGAGGTTTGAAAAATTTGAAGCTCAATACCCAGAAATCCTGCAAAGTGATGTCAGTTAGCTACACACTGCACGATATTCTTTATATTAAAGAAAACCAAAGGGACCAGAGCGGTAAAATATCGAAGATTTTCCATCAGTGATCGCATAATTGCATTTGTGCAAATAGGGTGAATCTATGGCAACTCACTTAGTGGGAGTCAGAGGTGGAAAGTAACTAAATACACTTACAGTACCTCAGTTGTACTCAAGTACAATTGAGGTACTGACACTTTACTTAAGTATTTCTATCTTGTGAGACTTTCTGCTTTTACTACACTATAAATCTTGTACCTCTTACTGCATTACATTTATCTAGCAGCTGTAGTTACTAGTTACTTTGCAGAATAAGCTTTCATAAATAATGTATAATATTATTTTATATAATGTTATGTAATGTTACTAAAGATGATAAGGCACTGACAATTCAACCAAATACAAAGTCTTTATTCAATTTCCATGTACAGAATATGTGTACGTGTATGTGTGTGTGAGAGAGAGAGAGAGAGATCAGCTCATCTGATCAGTTTCCGCTGTAGCAGAATCACGTGATAACAATGCTTTTTTTTCATTGGTTGTTGCGTTATTTTAGCCCGCCCCTTTCCTTTTTTGATTGACAGGTAAGTGACAGGCTCGACTCCATAGCAGACGTGCTTGATTCCTCCCGGTTCCATAGCAACGGCGCACCAGAGAAATTTACCGGTATTTTTTTTTGTTTTCAGCGTGAGAAATACAATGTGTGGCGGGAGTGCGTGACAAAAGACCGAAAAACGTGACTGTCACGCTCAATGCGTGAGACTTGAGAGCCCTGAATACAGCATAATGATGATGATAATAAACTTTATTTGTAGGGCACATTTCATACATGAAATACAACTCAAAGTGCTGTACAGAAAATAAAATATAAGAGAAGGTTAAACAATTAAATCAAAGCAGAACGCAAGAAATATAAACAGGGCAAACAGTAATAGTAGTAAAATACAATATTGATGCAATAAGAACAAGTAAAAGAATAAATTATGTATTTAATTAAAAGCAAGTTTAAATAGGTGTGTGTTTTCAGGTGTTTGTGAAGACATCAACATAACCAGCCTTTTTAATGTGCAGGAGCAGAGCGGTCCACCATTAAGGAGCATAAAAAGCAACATCCCCTACTTTTATAGTAGAAGCTCTTGGAACATTTAAGAGGCATGCTGTGGAGGAAAGAGCACACTAGGGAATGTAATATGAGAAACAGTCTAATACAGGGGGTACCAAGCCATTTAGTGGTTTAAAAACTATGAACAGTATTTTCATTCCTGGAAGACACAAGGAGCCACTTTAACTCAAGTAAAGCAGGTGTCATATGCTCTTTTAGTTTGGTCCTGGTTAAAAGCCTAGCAGCAATATTTTGTATGGTTTGAAGTTTTGTGACCAGTATAAATTGCATTTCAACAGTCAAGTCCGCTGTAATATAGCGTGGATGAGCTTCTCAACATTGTTTTGGGTTAAAAAATGGTCTAACCTTTGCAGTACTCCGCAAATAATAAAAAGATGTTTTGGTCAAAGAATTAATAGGAGAAAAAAAATTAGGATCAGATTCTAAAATAATACCCAGGTGTCTCACTTTCTCGGACTCATGGCTAGTAATGAGGACCTCAGTATTGTCTGAATTTAACTGTAAAAAGTTATTACTCATGCATACTTTTATGTCAGTCAGACAGTAAGGGATGAAAGTGCACTTTCGTCCCTTACTCCCCCCACAGACAGTTCTACAGATATTTACAGCTGTTTATTATCTGTGTAGCTATGAAAATTCACATTATAATAATAATAATAATAATACTTAGGGGAAGCTTGTACAGACAAAACAATAGGGGCCCCAACACACTGCCTTGAGTCATACCATGGTCTATTTAAATAGAGTTAGAGTTGTACGAGTTGCACAAGTTCTACATAAAATTGTCAATCAGTAATATAAGAGCAAAACCAGCTAAGAACAGCCCCAGAGAGTCCAACCTGTTCTTTAAGGTGATGAATTCAAATTTTATGGTCAGTAGTGTCAAATGCAGCACTGAGGTCCAGCAGCACAAGAACAGAAACTTAACTAGATTTTGCTGCTGATACCTCTGTCCTCTGATCACATTTTTCAGGGGTTTTGCTGGAGGATGTTTCCATTTATAACACTGCTTCTTTAAGTAAAGGATTTTAGTATTTTTTTCATCACTGGTGGTCTTAGGATGCTATTGTCTGTTGCAGCCCCATTTTGTCATTTAGGTTGGTGAGATGCATGTATTACTACATAAAAATTTCATTCATCATCATTCATCTCACAATATCAATTAAAGTTCTTCTCAGTTCTTCTAACATGTTTCTGTTGTTTTTGTTTTCAAATATATTTCAACACATCCTTAGAAATAGGAATAAGGTCTGAAACATCTAAAGGACCTGGCTGAAACATTTTTGGACTTCAGTTAGACTCACTCTGTAGTAATTGTATTTTTACTCAAACAATTTTTGCAGCTTTAATATAATAAAGAAATTGGAAGTAAATAAATTTACTGCCCCAAGATGCTGCTAACTGCCTCCTGAGCGTGAATGTGATCTCTGCATGATTTGTACGGAACAGCCTTCAGAAAGACTTGAACCTCAAAGCAAAGTTTACAGCAACAGAGGATGAACGCACTGGGACTTGTAATTGCTTTGAGTAAGCTGTTGAGTGCTAGCCAGACAGCGGCACTGCTCCGCTCTTCTCTCTGACTCCGTCTGGTTTCGGGGCATCACAGAGATTGCTTTTGTTATTTTCGTTTTTATTGTTGTACAACTTTGCTATTGTTTGTACAACTTGAGCGTTCAGCTGAACGCCTCTGAATAAGAGCAAATGTGCTCAGTTAGGCTACACCGGATAGGTTTAATTTGTGTCGTTTTTCCATTTTAATGCGGTATTGTAATGTAGATAGCCCAGTTCATTTTTCTCTCTCTCTTTTTTTTTTTTTCTTTTTAATCAGGACGTTAATGGAATAGTAAATATAGTAGGAGTCCTGGGGGTACAGGAGACCCCCTGGGGTGGAGGCAAGTCGAATAAGTGCGACAGGAACGAAGGAGTTGTGGGCGACTGGTTCCTCCTGAGACTGAGCCGAGGGGGCTGACAGATGCTGATGCTGACAGATAGAGAGAGTGATTATTCAGAGCTTAGGAGAGGAACTAGTGCTTGTGTTGGCTGGCTCCCCTGTCAGTGGAATCACTCCCAATCACACCTCCATAAATCACACACACACACACACAAGCACACGCACGCACACATATCTTGGCACAGCTGGAAAGTAGCCCCTGTGAGTAAAGGTTGTGCCGCTAAAATATGTGTGGAGACTATGAAATAGTGCATTTGCGACCACAGTGGAAGAGCGAAGTGTACCCTGAAAGAACAGGAAGGAACACGAATAATGTTCACACTGCAGTCCTTTGCATTTTGTTCTAATTTGCTGTTCAAGTCAGGCTTTTTTTGATGTAAACCATATTTCATATCAGTATTAACTATAATAGCAATATTGAAAAAACAATGTAACATCCTGTCATTACTCTTTTGTATATACACTTCTGCTTGTTTCCAACACTTTTGAGTTATGCTAAGTGTCTTTGAGTTTTGATTAAATTAAGGTGTTTCCCTAAAGACCCATTAAGCCTCATTTTGGCTCACTTTCATGGTTGTGTCTCATTGTCCCCTAAGCTAAAATTACGCTGTCAAGCTGCCAACGTTACAGCTGTCTCAGGTGATGAAATAAGAATAAGTTAATGTCATGGCAACACTGACTAATTCCAGTTTGAGCATTCAAATGTAAGTCATATGTAGGCTGAATAGAACTTTGTCCAGCCAAGGCTTGACTTTTGCCCTTAATCTAATCTCAGTAGTAAAAATAAAATTAAAACAGACATACGATACAGTCAGTAAGAGGCAATCAGACATGAAATTCAGTCATACAGACCATAGACTGTATACAAAGGTGGATGATGTGTCTCCACTTCCTCCCACTGTACAAAAGTGAAGCCAAAATATCCCGTTCACGAGCGCTGCCATCTTGCCCTGGTGACGTCATTTGGAGCCAGAGTCTGCGCAGTAGAGATAGGTCCCGCCCATATCTCCCGACTGAATCGCGAGCACACGCCCCCTGAAGTTTTGAGCTAGCCTAGCTGCTCCGATCTTAACCGTCATCGCCGCTGGTTGTACTACGACTGAAGGCTTGATAAGGTAAATACAACAGCTAAAAGTCAAGGTTATGGAAAGTTAACGTTCATCTCCTCTCCACATTCCCACATACACCTCCTGAGCAGAAGTCCACAGCTGCCGGCTCCGCGACAGCTTCACTCAGAGCAGCTGTCAATCACAGAGGCCACACCCCCTTTTTATAGCATCAAATAACTAATGAAAACCAAACTTATCGGAAAATGAACACTTGAACATATTCAGCGTGATATGAACTACCTGAAATGACAGGGACCATCTTTGTGAAAAATTTATTTGACGTGTAGTTTGATTTTTTAGTTTGGCCCGTGTCCTC
>OMKZ01023403.1:17964-28547 GCA_900302535.1 Neoniphon sammara
ATGACCAAAACACACAGCTGACAGGATATTGCATAGACAGGAGACGGATAGCAAAAACCAAATCACCTTGTGCCCATCTGACCTTTTGTGGCAAAGCTGGCACAAATTGTTTTCACATTTCAACCACACAACAAAATATTTGTGTACACACACACACGCACACACACACAGAGCCTGGGAGGAATAATGCACCCTTTCCCTAACTAAGTTACGTAATACCAGCAGAAGCAGTGTTTTCCAGGCTGTGACCTGACACACTCAAGGCGGCTGTCTCATACCTGGCAAACTCACTCTACTGTATTCTATTCTATCGCATTCTATTCTATTTTTTCACTCTGTCTTGCCTTCCTCTATGCTAGGCAGCGATACTCCATCCTTACAAACCCTTTTTTTTTTTTACCCATTTTCTATGCTATCCTGTTCGCCTCTGTCCACTCCCTCCCTAACATTACTCTGTTTTATTCAACTGTTTTTCGCCAGCCCCTGTAATTATGAGCTATTTTACACGAACGTCAGCAAACTCTTGACTTGTTTTTCAAAATATTAAGACGTTAAACCAAGTAACGCCTCCGTTTCCGAAGTTGCGGCTAACAGTAAACAATGAACCGATAAGCCGAGCCGTTAATAAGACGTCAAGTCGTGTTTTTGGCTCTGCCTTTTGAATTTAAATCCACCGTAAAAGCAGACGTTTCTTACCGGTTTAAGCGTTGTTGTTAAATATCCATTTTGAGGAAAGACAACTGTTGTGATGCGGGCGTTAGTTAGCTGCTCTCTCTCTCACTCTCTGTGCCTCTCTCTCTCTCCCTCTCTCTCTCACGCGCTGTCGCTGCAGTGACTGGTCCCGCCTCCTCCGTGGCACGCCGGTGACGTCACCGCGCTGGCACGCACGTAAAATGTAACCTCAGGGCAATGTCAGTTTATTTAGAAACTAATAAAACAATATTAAAACAATAAAATAATTAATTATTTGGTATACAGTTGCACATAACCCCTTATTAATTGAAAATATTATAGGATATATTTTTTAAAAATAGGATATATTATAAAACAAACAAATTTTAAAAAACGATGAACTTGTATGACAGTCATTTAAAAGGTAGTCAGGGTAGGCGTTTTGTGTGTGTGTGTGTGTGTGTGTGTGTGTCTATAAATGCTCAAATGGTAAATACCATAGGTGGTTTTACCGTGCACCTGTTTCCTCCATGAGGATCAAAAGTAAAATGGCTGCTTGTCGCCATCATGTGGAAATTATGTGTAATTGCAGGCTTTAATACAGGTGCAGTCCCAACTTGAGGATCCAACGTGACACAAATTACACTTGGTGTCCATGTCTGATATGGTTGACTTTAGATTTATATGAACTCAGTGCTTGAGTTAAATAAACATGAGCAACTTTGTCAAGCAGTTTTCCTTGTTGACTCTGGCCCTACCTGACACTGAGGATGGTAATTCCAGTTGGGCTCCACCCAGTAGGCAAGGCACAGAAGTGATGTGACAAGCAGGTTCAGCAACAGTCAAAACCTGAATTGCATTGCACAGATAAGAACAAGTAAAGAAGAGGGAGACGAAGGAGCACACATATTTTTATTTATTCCAACAGGAAATATGTTTAACTTTTTTAATTTAGGCTACCTTTGACATATCATTGCTAGTATGGACCAAACAAATGACAGTTTTTAGGCCTACATTAGGTCTTTTATTGACTATTTCATTTAAATATTGCTGCAGCCAACTGAAGCTGAACAAGACTTTTTTCAATGTTTCAGGACTTGTATTTTCAATTTTTTATGATTCAGACTGCAAACACCTGAGACGTAGGTTGACCTGTGGACATGAAGAACTTGATTTTATGTAAACTAAAAATGAGGAACGCTGCTGTTTGCGTGCTTTTGCTCCTCTTGTTTTTCTGCGTTGGCGGGAAATGTGAGGTTCAGCCACCGAGCCCTTCTGGCCCATCGGCCAAACCTCCGGTTGTCAAACCTTTCCACAATGAACCCCAGCCTTTCCCCAACGAGGAAAAGCCCAATCTGCCAGTATTTACTATGGATTACCCTCGGATCCAGGTTCCATTTGAATTTACTCTGTGGGTATTGCTGGCCTCCTTTGCCAAAATTGGTAGGTGTGCATCAACCATAAATCTGTTATTACTGATGGAATGTGACCAGAGGTGTGTTTATGAGTGTGAAGTGCATGAAGGGCAGACAAACAGTAATTTTGGCAGGGGATATGGTTGGAGGAGAAGGCCAGAGTCCAGAGTCACATTTTTCCATTAATTTTACCTTTCTCCTCCTTTCCTTCCCCTCATGTCTCGTTTCCTGTCCTGCCCTTTCCATTGCTGGTCTATTTCCCTTCCTCTCCTGATCTCTTTCTTCTCCTTTAATATTTTCTGTCTTCTGTTTATACCAACAGGCTTCCATGTTTATCACAAAATCACCATCTGGATCCCAGAGTCTTGCCTCCTGATTGCCATTGGCCTGATTGTTGGCGCCATCATGCATGCGGTCAAGGAGGAACCTCCCGCCGTCCTCAGCTCGGACGTCTTCTTCCTCTACATGCTCCCTCCAATCGTCCTGGAAAACGGCTATTTCATGCCCACACGTCCGTTCTTCGAGAATGTGGGGACGGTGCTGTGGTACGCCGTGGTGGGAACTCTGTGGAACAGCATCGGGATCGGGCTTTCCCTCTACGCCATCTGCCAGATTGAGGTGTTTGGGGTTCAAGATATCAACCTGCAGGTCAGTTTTGCATCATGGGGAAGCTGAGAGATGGCAGTGTAGCTTTGTGGTTTAAGAAATGTCTTCCAGTTTAAAGGTCAAAGGTTACAGTGTCCCTCAGCAGTAATTTTTCTTGTTATATGTACTTTGAGCAACACACCAAATCCCCTGCTTTCTGCTCAATGGGTTGAGCATGGCACTAACACGGCCAGAGTTAGGGGTTTGATTCCCAATGTGGCAACCCAGTGTGTTAAAAGTGTACTCATGGTGCTGTGAGGCACTTTGGATTGAAGGAATGCTCCAACCTTTTGGGCAAAATACCCTTTTTCTGACTTACTCAGACTGAGACAAGATGTTCGATACCATTTTCACCTCTGGTTCCAATTGGTAGCATTTTGTGTTAGCTTAGCATAAAGACTTGAAGTCTACAGGATTCATTAGCCTAGCTCTGTCAAAGTGAAAAAATAGAGCAACTCTGAAGCTGTCTTATTTACAAAATGGATATTTATTTACAGAAAGGGTATTTTGCCCAAAATGTTGGAGTATTCCTTTAAAGGGGTCCATCAAATGGCATATGCTGTGTGTAGGCACTGCTTTGGATGAAACCATCAGCTGCATGTAAATAAATGAAAAACGAGGTATGGTACTAGAAAACATCACCAATACTAAAATCTGACACCAAGAGCTACATTTGACATGTTTAAAAGCAAAGCAACTTGCCTTTGTCACACGTGGAGGGTTGTTAAAGTGCTCTAAATGTTGGGAAACCGACCAAATCCTCAATCATTTTTGTCCCAAAACAAATGGTTTAAGTGTATACTGTTCAGTGAAAGCAATGAATAAGATTGTTGGTTGATAATTGCCAATACTTAATCTTAGAATTGATGTGAGTCCACTTGATGTAACAGGAGTAATAAATAAAAAGCTAATCACTCCATTACTCTTCCTCCCTTCCTTCCATTGGTTCATTTGCAGGAGAACTTGCTGTTTGCCGCGATCATATCGGCAGTCGACCCTGTAGCTGTGCTGAATGTGTTTGAAGACATTGGGGTCAACGAACAGCTGTACATCGTCATATTCGGAGAAGGAATTTTCAATGATGCCATCACTGTGGTGAGCGGAGGGGAAGTTTGGGTGTGTGTGTGTGTACCTCAAAATTAGCTTGTCATACTACGTAGTCATATGCAAAATGCTGACTGTCTCACCAGGCCAGATGTGGGATTACCTTAAAATTTGAGTTTGATGACAAATTCCTCAACAAACGAGGGGTTGGTGCAGCAAGTTTGGAGACTTTCTTTCAATTCAAAGATCCAGATTCAAGAAATTATGTCTGCAAGATTCTCTTCTGAAGTCTGACCTACAGGTGCAAGGGAGGAAGTGATGGAGAAAAGAAAAGATTCTTCTTCATTCTTCTTTTTTAATGTTTTTTTTTCAGGGAAAAAGGGGTGAAGAGTGTCATCAAAAAAGTAAAAGTTTAACACATTTGAATCTAAACAGCAACTGCAAGTGCCTGCACGTTTGTCAGAGCAGCACGGCTGGGTGCTGCATAAAGACAAGAGAGCAGCTCTTTTCAGCGTTGCAGTTTTGTCCTCAGTCTAGTTTGTCCGGTTCCCCAGAGCTGAAAGGAAGTGGCAGCTAAAATAAACTTGCCTTTGCTGTGGCGCGGTTTCAGTCGTGAGTTTCACTTAAGACAAACTACCACTGATTGTCTTCAACGGCATCCATTTGCCAGGTTCTGAAAAAGAAATTGTCAAAATTTATGTCTCTTCTATTCAATCTCCACTTCTATTTTTGTTTCCACCAGTATGCACTACAGAGCAGAACTGGGTTAAATTTACTTGAATTGAATAAACTGACACTTTAAAGGAAGTGATGAGAAATACAGAATGTATTAGATACATAAGTAAAAGGAAAGCGGCATATTAATCACATAAGTAAGTCATTTTTCCATTCCAAGCAGCATGCAAAATAATGCAAATATAACAGAGTTCAGATTTGTTTTCAAGTCCTCCAGCATGGATTACAGTTTGACAGTAACCTTTCCATCAACTCCTTAATGGATAAACAGTTTCAGCGGTGGGTGAATCAGGTCAGATGCTTGGGATTGTTCGACTCTAGTCTAACCTGCTTCATGAGAAAGAAAAACAGGTTTACACGATGATGAATGATGAAATCCCTCGGGGTTTATCGTCTTCCTGTGTGTGCATGTTTGTGTGTGTGATTCATTGAGGAAAATGGAGAGATTGCATGCATAAATATTTCATTCCAGTAACTATATCCTGATGTAAATACTGCACATAACCTTTGACCTGCATACACTATATTTTGACTTCATGCTGTCGTCCCTTAATCTTTCTGTCTTTCATTTTCTCTATATATTTCCTGTTGTTTCTCATCAGGTGCTCTACAACATGTTCACCTTTGTGGCCGACATGCCGGCCGTCGAGTCCACCGATGTGTTCCTGGGCGTAGCCAGGTTCTTCGTGGTGGGCATCGGCGGCCTCCTCTTCGGCTTCCTGTTCGGCTTCGTGGCGGCTTTCACCACCCGCTTCACCTCCAACGTCCGCCAGATCGAGCCGCTCTTCGTCTTCATGTACAGCTACCTGGCCTACTTAGTGGCCGAGCTGTTCGCCATTTCCAGCATCATGGCGTGAGTGGATACGGCTAAACACAGACACACCTACACGGGTGAAAAAGAACAAATAAGGAATAAATAAGGTGTTGGTTGGCTGGTTCAGATCTGATATTTAAATGGTAGGGAAATTTGGGGTTGGTACAGTGAATGAGAAATGCTTTTCTATTCCTAACTACTATCAAAGTGACCTTGGTGAAGGCTCCACTGCCTTTAACACTTAAATAAGGACTTCAGATAGGCCCAACTAGTATACAATTAGAAACAACAACTGCTGTTGTTTAATTAATTTAGCGATTAATTAGCTCATTACTTTGATAAACTTCTGGTTGCCAGCTATAGTGGGCCAATTAGCTTAAAGTATGATTTAAAAAAAATCAATATTCACACAGGTACACATATACACACAGAAACAGAGGAATTTGTTTATGGTTGATTTAAAGATGAAGATAAGATTACATCGAAAGGCATTCCAGTGAGGTCATGAGAACAATTCAAGTTGCAGCATCAAGTTGAGATTACACCCTGTTCATCTTCCAGCATGATGTAAATGCAGCATAAAGTCTGTAGTGGAAGACTATGGTGAGAATGAGTTCAACCGTATGAAAGTGGAACAGGGTGCTGTTGAAAAAGTATGCATCCTCAGTCAACTTTCCCCTGATAAATAAAGGTTAAAAACACCTTTATTTATTTTAAAAAATCACAGTTCATTCACTTGCTTCAGACTGACATTCGAAAAGCAGTGTATGTTCTTCCAAGTCCAAATACTGAGAGACAGTTGAGAGAAAAGTTGACAAAAAGTTGAGTTTTGTGTCAGAATGGCGTCATACCAAACCTTTTGGGAAAAAACAATGACAGAACGCTCTGCAAAAAGAGAAGCGAGAGAAATCAAAAAGCAGCTGTAGGCCTACTGACACTGACAGGAGAAAATATTCCAGCTGAGACCAGGCAACTTAGAGGGTGGCATGTATTACATCTACTGTGCCCGCCGTCATTTGAAGTGCCCTTGAGCGGTTTCCTCAGTTTAGTTTATTTTTACAAATAATGAGAGTGTCAGAAAAAAAAGGACTGGAAAAGAAATGCAAACTGTCAACGTGTAACAAAACCACCCCAGAAGGGCTGAGACTCACAACACAACAAAAATAAATAAAAAAATAATGAATTAGGATGAGGAACATTGACAGGAATGGCATCAAAACTCAGCAAGGAGCTAAATGGTTCAAAGCAGCCAAACTTATAAATAACAAGTAAGGCAAATCAAACACAGCAACAGTAAACATGTCATCCCTTATACCCAGATACGCAGCAAATACGTCAGCATGTTTTGATTTGTATTTGTCATCCCCCCTTGGGCCAATCAGCATCCTCCATTGGGCTAAACACACACTGGCTCCACCCATTGAGGTTTAACTCCAAAAATAAAATTATTTATGCCCCCAGAGCAGCTCTGCTTCCAAAAACTGTTTATAAAACGAAAGCTATGATCTGCACTTTTCATGCATACTTTGCATATGCAAGAAGTCTTTTCTAGGGCTGTGTGTTAGCAAAAATCTGGTAATGATCATGATACAGGGGTTACAATTCAATATATAGTGATATATTGTGATACTGTAAGCAAGGTGATATTGTGATTTTTTTAAATCTAGTTGTAGGAAAACTGTCATAATATAAAGAACACACCACCATATGAATAAAATCTGAGTAAAAAAAGAAGTAAATTTTTGTTTATACAATCAGAACAGTGGTATCAGGATTTGTATTTATCACAGTCCCTGTAACATCCAACATCATAGCACTACTTTTTGTGCAATATAAGCAAAGGGATTAACATTTGCCTATATCAGTAAAAAAATAAAAGTGCTAGCAGGATTCTTTAGGCAAAATAAATAAATAATTGTAAACAGAGAGTATTTATTTTTAAGATCCTCTGTTGTAGTATGGATGTATGACGGTTTTTAATTTCTCAAGTAATCAACAAAAGAAAATGTATTGTCATGAACTACTGCCATGAATCTTTGCATGTAAACTATTAATTAAAAATCAGTAGTGTTTTTGAGAATCGATACAGTATCACAAAACATATTTTTGCAATAATCAAGTCTATCGATAGACTTGGGTAGATGGATTGATAGTCTTTACAGGCCATTCATGTGAATGCAGAAAGGGTGACAGCAGTATCCGAAGGGAAAATCAAAGGAGAATACAATTCTCTCACGTTCATCTCTCCTCCTCCCTGTAGCATTGTCACATGTGCCATCACCATGAAGTACTACGTGGAGGAGAACGTGTCCCAGCGGTCCTGCACCACCATCCGCCACGTTGTCAAGACGCTGGCCAGCATCTCAGAGACCCTCATCTTCTTCTTCCTGGGCGTCGTCACCATAACGACCGAGCACGAGTGGAACTGGGCCTACATCCTGTTCACGCTGCTGTTCGCCTTCATCTGGAGAGGACTGGGTGAGAATGACGGCCGATATGCATGGGGATGCGTGTGGGTGTTGATGATGTGGGTGTGCGCAGTTCCCATTGGGGTAACCTTAAGCTCGTTCCCAGGCTTTCTCCTCTGAACAGAAAAGCCTGGAGGAAGGTCCATCTATAATTGTGGAAGATTGGAGGGATCTAATAAGAACCAATGAGAAAAAGAAATAATGTCCATACGCTAATTTTAGGCTCCCAAATACCAATTTAATGCGATGTTTCAACCACAACTAGGGTCTTTCGTCATCATAGGAAGAATATATGGATAACATCATACTAGTTAGTGAGTCATGTGGTGTACAAACCACCCCAATAAGACTCAGCCAGTGTCCTGTCATTGCTCTCTCAAGTTGTCCATCCAAATTTGCACTGGAAACCACAGCTGTTTAGTCGTCAAGGTGATTTGTCCAAGTCTCTTCAGTAGCGTGATTGAATGTTGCCTCCAAGAGCTCCATATTTCACCAACTGCTTGTTTTTTGCATTTATGCTTTCCTGGGGGGAAAGATATTCTGCAGAGTGGGTGGAAGCATAAATGGAAATCTAAAATGTTCTCCATCTGGTAAAAGGAGGAAGTCCAGGGAATAGTGGAGCTTCTTCAGGGCGAGGGTCTCCCATGCTTCAGATGTTTGACTGTGTCCATCGAATAGCTGCTCTTCTTCTTCTTCATCTTCTTCCCCTTCTTCTTCTTCTTCTTCTTCTTCTTCTTCATAACTTGAACAACAGGGGTTCAGATACCACAGATTGGAGATTGTAACACAAATTTCTTGAAGGCAGCGCTTATCTGGAGGCAGAAATAGTCTCATTGGTTGAGATAAACCTTGATGGGCGGAGTCAAAGAACCACAACTTTTTTTTAGAGCAGAACAATACCTGATAAACTTGAGTTGCAAAGAAGGAACTTCCAAAGTATAAATGGCAATGGCAACTTCTTTTTTTTTCTTTCACTTTTTGATTTTGAAAGTTTACTGGGCTAGCTAAGTAGATTGGCTAAATAGCTGTGGGCAAGTGCAGCTAGCTTGAACATGGAAGGTCAACTGAGCTAAGTAGCCTAGCTGACCTACAAACATATATCTTAGACTAGATACATGGAATTTTTTTTTTTAGTTTGTAGCAAGATCCCATATAAGCTAGTTCTTCTCTTGCCTCTTATCTTTTTCTCTGAGCTTCAGGCTGTTTAGCTCAAAAAACTGTGGTTCTTTATCACTTTCACCCACTGAGGATTAACCCGACCATAGGAGATTAATTCTTGTCCCAGAGCAGGTTTGTCTCTGAGAAATGTTTGTATCAATAAAACCTCAATCTGCTCAGTTCCCTGGGCCACCCATGAGAAAAATGCATAAAAGTGACCAAACAAAACCAAAAATATAGTCACCACACTGACTATATTTGTTAGGCTCCTCTTCCTTTTCTTCTTATATTTTCTTATTATTCTAATCACGTCTCCCTTACTTCCAGGCATCCTGGTGCTGACCCAGATTGTCAACCCGTTCCGTACCATCCAGTTCAATCTGAAGGACCAGTTCGGCCTGGCGTACGGAGGCCTGCGAGGGGCAGTCTGCTTCGCCCTGGTCTTCACCTTGCCCGATAACATCAACAGAAGGGAGCTGTTTGTCACGGCCTCAATCGCCATCATTATATTCACCGTCTTCATACAGGTGAGTCGTTTGGCTGTGCAGGTAGGCTTAGTGTTTGAGGTGCAGGACTGTGATGGGTAGATTTAAAAAATGCAAACAAATTTCAGAAACAAGCTCAAAATTATACTGTTAATTACATACTTTGCTATAATTAATATTGCCAGTCCTACCAATGCCAGTTCTTGGTTCAATTTTCGGTCTGGTCAAAACTCATAAGACCATCTAGACAACACAGTGTGAATAACAGAACTTGAATTGATTTGTGCAATTTTTTTCTTTTTTACAATTGTATATAGATGTTTCTATAATAAATTGTCAGTTTCAATCACTATTCCCTGTAATAAACTGGTTAACTTAGTTTACATGTTATTTGAAAGTAGAATATATTAGAATAGAATCAGTATCAGCTCATGTTTTCTACAAAGCCATGTTTGCTTATGTATTTATTTATTTTTATTAACTTACAGGGCATCAGCATTCGTCCCATAGTGGAGTACATAAACATCAGAAGGACCAACAAAGATCTGAACACGATCAACGTTGAGATTCACACCAGGGTAGGTGTCTTTCATTTTGTTTTACACAGCTGTAATCTGCCTTGCTGTTCCTGTTTCCCCCTTTCCTTGTTTGTTTTGTCAACTTAAAACTGCAGTATCAGAACTGCAGAGGGACAGTGAGGACCATTTAGACTCAACTCATACTTGCGTCTCGATTCTCATAGTTGGTTTTAAAAAGTGAAGTGCTTATTTTCCACAGTTTCCTCAGTTGATTTTACACTCTTCACTTTTTCATCCCTTGGCTATTTGGATTGGTGCAGTTTTAACCAATACAGCCTCTATTTTGGAAAGATTTAGTTTCTAGCCTTCAGCATGTACAGCTCTATAATGACCTTAAAACCTTCCCAGGTAGAAATCAAGTAAAGGCACTGCTGGGATTCGAACCCAGGATCTCCTGTTTACTAGACAGGCGCTTTAACCAACTAAGCCACAGCGCCTCTGATAGATGCGTACTATATCCTTTTCTCTCACTTTTACCTGTCACACCACCAAACACCCAGCTTTGCACAGGTTTTCTTTACCTGGGAACACTTGCTAAAAAAAAAAAAAAAGTGGGTTTTACGTCAGCA
>OMKZ01023403.1:28567-41042 GCA_900302535.1 Neoniphon sammara
AGCAAAAGTCCTGCATGCGTATTTCACCTTCAGGTTCTTCTGACCCGTCTGAAACGGAGCGCTTTCTTGGACGTCCCGCCCCAGCAGTCTCTCTCATTACGACTACACCTTCTATTTGTCAGAGTCCAATCCAAAAGATGGAGATTTATGATTAGCAGGTGACCTGTTTAAACCTCTGCTGATTGGAGCTGTAGCTGATGATGACCTGGGACTGCTGGAGGGTTCGGGATGCAGAACTTAAATGCTGGTTAACCTGCTCACACTGAGCTCAAATCTCAGATAGTGGTGGGATTTGAAGGGGTATTACTTTCCTTTACACCAGTGTGGTCTGCGTTGTTATCATTTCTCCGTCTTTCAGTATTCTCTTACCCAGACAAGAGACATTATGAGTTTCATACAGGCACAATAACTTAGTATTAGTGTGTATAGATCAATAGATATTCCCCAGGTGGAAACTAGGTAGAGGCACTGCTGGGATTCGAACCCAGGATCTCCTGTTTACTAGACAGGCGCTTTAACCAACTAAGCCACAGCGCCTCCTTGTTTCATTTCCTCTCTCTTTTACCTGTCACACCACTTTTTACACTAAATACTAGGGCTGTTATACAATTAAAATAATTAATCATGATTAATTGTATTTATTTTTTTTTTGCAGTTAATCGCTATTATTTGCAGTTAATTGACTCAAATTTGATCTTAAAGAAAATTCAAGAAATCGGCATTGTGTTACATAATTCTGTTTCTGCTCAGCTCAGCGCAGTTTCCTATTTTCATCGATTCCAATTTTAATGTTTGTATTCACATCAATAGAAACTCCCCAGGTAGAAACCGGGTAAAGGCACTGCTGGGATTCGAACCCAGGATCTCCTGTTTACTAGACAGGCGCTTTAACCAACTAAGCCACAGCGCCTGTGGGTGCAGCTGTCACTTGACTCTCAGTATTTGTGCTGACTGAGTCTTCCTGTGTCTCACCAGATGATGGAGCATGTTGTTTGTGGCATCGAGGATCTGTGTGGACAGTGGAGCCACTATTACTGGAAAGACAAGTAGGAACTGTGTCACTGTCTGTGCAACTTATGCAACGTTATTAAATTCATACAACTAAGATTAAACAAAAAATATAAGATAAAAGAGTAAGTTTATTTCCCTGTTTTTTAGTTAGTTAGTTAATGATATGCTAATTTATACATTTGATTATTTGCATATTTGTCTATTTGCTTATTTATTTAGTCAATTAGTTGTCCTTTTTTTTTAATCAAAAGTGATTTTCTTAAATTAAATTTCTTTACTGTACACAATACAAAGTCTCAAAGTCTCAAACATACACACATACATAAATATCCCAAACTTATTCGTTCATACTAGCGGCAACAAAAGCAAATAAATAAATGCTTTTATTTTGAAAACTGGCCATTTAGTTTCCTTTTTCATTGTATTACATGCAGATATTTGAGTTTGCTATTATATGTTTCCACTGATTGGTTAAATTGCCTCTCGGTCCATGCCTATCTGTCCTTATACCCCACTCTTTATCTCTTTCTCTCTCATGAAAATAAATGGATCTCTTCCTACATATCCTGACTAACCCTCTTATATTTACTCAGCCACACACCAAGAACACACAATGTAATTTTCTTTCTTTGTGTCTCAGGTTTAAAAAGTTCAACGACCGTGTTCTGCGGCGGATCCTGATCCGGGACAGCAGGGCAGAGTCCAGCATCGTGGCTCTGTACAAGAAACTGGAGCTGCAGAACGCCATGGAGTTACTGGACACACCTATGGGAGACATCAGCGCGGCACCATCTATCATCTCTCTGCAGTAAGTCCTACAGATTGACTTTTTTTTGTCTTTTTTTGTTTAAAATTAAAATTATGCTATGCAACTTTGCACAATGGTGACTCTTTGAACTACAATGCCCACGCTGCAAAAAATTTCCATCTTAACAAGTCATTCAGTCTCCTCTTCAGTGTGCAAATCTTGTTTTTCTTCAAACAAGGTCAGAAATCTGTGAGTGGGATGAGATAATCCCACTTGTTTCCAATGCTGATCAACTTGTTTCCAGAATTTTCTTGAATCAAGTGTCATTTTCTTGATCCTAGTGGCCTTATCTGCCTTATTCTGCCTTGTTTCAACATATTTATACATGTTCCCAGAAAAATTGCTGAAAAACTGCATTGGAAACAAGTGGGATTATCTCATCCCACTGGCTTTATTTATTTATTTATTTATTTATTTTTACTTTGTTTGAGGAAAAACAAGATTTTAACACTGAAATTATTTAAGATGGAGATTTTTTTTTGCAGTGGAGAAATCCTATTAGATGAAAACTGCACACAGCATGTTTATGCTTTCTACTTTGTGTGATTTAAGGTGAGATGACAGGTATATTATTACACCAAAAGTCTCAAACTTTGTCCTGGATTTTCATATTTTAAGTTTCCATTAACATTTCAGAGCTTTAGGTAATGTTATTAACTGGAGCGACTTACTATGAGTCAGCAGATGGGACATTCAGCAAGGCTGAGCCCCCTGCCTGCTCCCTCACAGTAAGTCAGTCTGGATGAAAGAGCCAGCTAGATGCATAAAATGTTAATGCAAAATTTAATTTGGTCATGGCTGACTGGTACCATTTACCACCAGATGGAACTCTCCATCCTAATTGCGCCACATATTATCTCAATGGTAATGCATTAGATTTCACTGCTATCTCCTGTTCATCGTTCATTGCTCTCGACTCCTATCAGTGATGAGAAGATGGCCGCCTCCAGACCAAAAAAGAAGTTCCTGGCTGCAGATGTGAGAAAAATGCACGACATCTTGTCAAAGAACATGTACCAGATCCGACAGAAGGTAACTTCAACACCACAGGAATGCAAAATGTATTAAAAAAAATAAAAAACAAAAACAATTAGACAATTAAAAATCTGTCTCCAAGATGACAACATCTGGATATAATGTGCACCACTTTATTTGTTTCAAGCAAATGTCACTTAAAATGTCAATAAAGTTTTGAAACAAGGTGATTTGCATGCATTAGCCATAAGAACAATTCTGTCACCTCATTTGTAGTTTTCTCACTGGTTTAGAGAAAGATAAGACTAAACAGATTAAATGACTTGCTCAGATGAATATTTTTGTGACATTCTCAAATTAGAAAAACATTTCCTAGTAAATTGAAGCAAGATGCTAGGGGAAAAACAATTAAGAAAATCCAACCAAAGTCCATTTTATCATTTTGCATTTAACCATTAACCTCTTCTAGCTGCAGTTGCAATGTTGTTATTTTGTTTGATGCGAGTCCAATTTAGTTTCTGGACTTTTCTCAGCCTTTAAAAGCAATATGTATTAATTAACAAAGTATTATAAAACCTCTCTTTATTATAACTGGTTTTATTATACAAAACTTTCTTTAAGTCATGTACAATATTGTTTTCAGTGCTTGTATGTGTAGTTGTAAATATTAATCCACATTCTCCAATGTCTGTTGAAGTGCTTCAGCTGCTTATTTTATTTTAAATATTTTGTTGTAGTTCATCCCTCACCACATCTCTGTTTTGTTACCCAGACGATCGCTTTCACCAGCAAACACAATCTGCCCAACAACAGCCAAGCCCAGGAGATTCTGATTCGCCGACACCCGACCATCAGGAGGAGCATCCGCGCAGGAAGTTTCCGTGACCCTGTGGGTTACCTTTTAATAAATACAGAGAAAACTGTCTTTAGATAAATATTTACTCTAATACACTAATACTCTTTAATTTAAATTTGGAGCATTTAAATGATACATGGAGTGACTTAGTGCAACGGTAGAATTTCCAGCAATAAAGCACATTTCCCATAAGCCCTGTTACTTCCTCCTCTACAGGATGTTGCTATTCCCTAGTATTTTCAAATTTTGTCACTTTTTTCCCATTCCCAGGTTGTGCCCAAGTCTCAGAAATACTTATCCCTGCAGCCTGGCGGGAATCTGGACTCAGCTTTTGCCCTGAGAAGACGGAGTCACGGTCAGTTTGTTTTCATTTAATTTTGCTCATATTAATAAAACTGAGAGAGATGAGAGAAATAAAACTCTTTTGTGCAGGTGAGATTAAAAAGAACCTTTGACAAGAAACCTCTACATCAAGATTGCATGCAAATAAGACTGACCTTAAATTCATGTGATGGTGGGAAAGTCCGACATCAGACGGCCTGCGAAACTGTTGCGTTCACAAGCTACTTCGGCAGGAAACTGAACTCAGGCGAAAAGCAATAAACAAATATGGATGTCCTGTAGCTGGACAGGTTTCGTTTAAACAAATGTTAGATATGACAGCTTGTCTGGCTAATCACAAATAAGAAAGTGGCCGGTCTGTTTATACGCTTTATTTTACCAGAACTCTGTCCTCTCATACGTTTGCACCACTGGGGAAAGATCATATATAATCATATATATCTGTTGTTTTGCACTTAATTTTTGTTGTGACAGTTTGACATATTTTGAATTATTCACCATCAGGTTTGCTTCTACTTAAGTAACATTTCAGCAAAGTGACAGTACTGTTATTTTGGTACTCCTCCCACCCCTGAACAAACTAAGCAAACATAAGCTAATACAAGCTAAGCTAGGCTGAACTAAACTAACTGAACTAAATTGAACTACACAAAACTAAACTAAAATCAGCTAATAAACACTAAGATAAACTAAGTTAACTAAACTTAAACTAAACAAAGCTAACCTAAGCTAATATAAGCTTAGCTAAATTAAGCTATAAAATAAAGTAACATGACACTAAACACTTACTTAAGCTAGTATAAAATAAGCTAAATTAAGCTAATCTAAACTAAACTAAGCTGAACTAAACTAAAAGAACGTAAAACTAAACTAAGCTAACCTAACCGAATATAAACTAAGCTAGGCTAAACTAAGTTAAATTAAAAGCTAAGCTAAATTAAAATAATAAACTAAGCTTACCTAAACTAACATAAGCTAAACTAAACTAAGACTCCTTGTCTCAGTCATCCAGACCACCTCGGGCCAGTCGCCCCGCTCCTCGTCCCGCTCCCTGGTTCCCCTGAGGAGGCTCAACACCCTCACAGAGTTTGTGGCTCCAGGGGAGGAGCCCGGGGGCGCTGCCCGCTCTCTCTCACCTTTTCCTGGGGTAGACGTGGTGGATGAGAGGGACCCTGGAAATCTTAGAAGTTCGAGCCGCAGATCCAGGAAAGCTCCGGTCCCTGTCCCGAGGAGGCGCCACTCGTCTCGGGCAGAGGAAGACAGAGACCCCGATGACTTTGAGGAAGCTGGAGAGGAAGGAGAGGGGGAGCAGGTGGTGCGTCCTCCCCCTCTACCACCACCCTCAGGCTGGGTGCCCGACAACCAGGATCCCCAGGAAGAAGGGACAGGAAGACCCCTACTGAGACACTCCTCCCTGGGGTCCCGTGGCTCTCGGAGACCCTGACAGACTGTATAATACTGTATAATATGCAGGCTGGCGTATCAGGAATGTGGCAGGTGGATTACAAAACTGCAGATTGGAGTCATGACCATGTCATTCATGTTTTTGATGGTCACCAGGCTGTCTAACTAGCTTAACCTCGAAAGTTAAGCTAGTTAGACAGCCAGAAAGTGTGTGTGGCTAATTTGAACTTGGAAAGGTCAATGCTAACTAGCTAACCTAGCTAACTTGTTTTTTTTCAGTTAGTAGTTGAGCAGTTGGCCTCTTGTCAGTTTCTCTGAGCTTCAGTCTGTTATTTATAAAAGCTGTGGTTCTTTGGCTCCGCCCACTCAGGTAACTCAACCAATGAGATTATTTTATGCTTCCAGAGCAGCTCTGCCAGAAATATTTGTGAAGTGCGTTTCATAGTTGAACGTAATGTCTATGTAATGCAAAGTGTTAAATGTAAAGAATGCAAAAACTGCAATCTGCAACAGAACAAAGACAAACAAAGATGATTGCATGATTGTATGATTGCATGTTTTTTTTTTCCAGTGTAAGATTTGTATCTATCATAGACTTTATACTATTGTAAAAACACGTTTGTACAGTGAAACAATATTTTTCCAGCTTTGTATAATTTGTAATCTATAATTATGTTAATAATGAATGTACACAGATGACTGGTACTAAGCTTTAATTCCATCATTGCAGAAGTAAACTGTCCCAATCTGTACTTTGCATTGATTTCTTATTGCTATCTTTAACAACCAGAAATGCTGCATATTGCTGTTGCCATGGGAAGAAAAAAACCTAATTGATTCCTCTGGAGTTTTTCTTACTTGAAGTTTATGCGCTGACTAAGTTTTGTGACCTCTGGACTCTGAAAGTTGTTAAACTCTCATTGTACAGTTTCAAAAATCTGTGGGTGTATGTGAGAAAAGTTTTCTATTTTTTATTCCTGAAAAAATGTACTTTTCGGCCAATAACAGTGATGTCAAACATAATATTCCGTTGAGCTATTTTTACCTAAATTCAATAAAACAAAACTTCTTTGCCTTCAGTCTTATTTAATTTTCTGAGGAGCTCTTATTCTCTTTCCACTCATTTCTTCACTTTCTGCTTCTGCCGCTGGCATCCAAGAGGAATATTGCAAACACATCTGTCATCATATACATTTGTGTTCAACCTATGACATATTACACTATTCTGCAATTACACTGTAATAATCTATCTTCATCTCATCTTGTCCTCTGGCCTAAATCTGGGTTTTTCCTCAATCAAGTGAAGCGATCTTTTCTGATGCAGTTTTTTAATCAAGTGACGAGCTTGAAGCAAGTAGTTTGGCTACACAAACTTGCATGCCTGGACTTGTTCATTAATTACAAAAATAATAAATGTAGCCACAAGTGGTGATTCGAGGGGTCCAGGCACCATCAGCGCAATCAGCTGACCTTGAATTAAAGAGACGGAGGAATAAAATCTTATCTCATTTGTTAAGATGGTGGGACTCGTGGAAGTAATATATCAAAACATGAAAAAAAAATGTGCAAGAAATGTTTAAATAGACAACAATCTCTGGTTTGAAATTTAGACAACCAGCCCTAAGTCTAATTAAGTTGTGAGGCCAATGATTACGAGGTAAATAAGATCTAAAGCAGTATTAAGGATGGGATGAGGGGAGGTTTGAGTGGGGAGCCGGGCTTATATCCTGGGCTGATTGGGAATGAGTGGCAGCTGTTGACTCCACGTGCAGATTGACTGAAAAAGTTGTTTAAGACCAATAAACGATCACTTGTGCTGACTTGTTTAAAGGTGGAATGACGTTTCTAGCTGAAAGTATGAAGGAGCAGCAACAGTTCAAACAGGGCTGGGTTTGAACGTTATACCCCCATAGACACCCACGGTAAAAAAAAAAAAAAAAGAGGATAAAAAGTTAAATAACTTAAAATTTATAAAAGATATCAAAAAAGACATAAAGACATAATAAAAAAAAGCGTGGAGAATAATAACAAAAATCCAGCACTTCATGCTTGGATGCAGAATAATGGTAAAGTTCATCCTGGGTCATTCAAGATAATCGTTTGCTCTGCAACGCATGGCTTGATTAATGTATCTGTAGTTAATAATCTCATTTTTGTTGTTTTAAAGAAAAAAGTGAGCGCTTGTTTTGGGCTTTTAAAAAAAGAACCTTTTCTTTTGGGCTTGTTTTGACAGCCAGGGTTGCTTGTTTCTTTCACAACATCTGGCAACCCCATTACAGACCCCATTAGATTATCACTGACACATATGGACGGCCACAATGGGTGATACTAAACCAGTTCCTTTGAAACTAGATGGAGGATACAGAAGTGCTATTATACTTAGAAGATATGGGGGAGAGTCCACTGTCTTTTTCTCTCTTCTGCTCTAATGTCCTCCTCTATTCATCTGTCTGACCTTCTGACTGCTTCTTGTTATCTTGTCTCTTCCCCACCTAAAGTCATTTTTCAGCAAAGTTTACATTTGCCCCCATGACAAAAGTTCATACCAAAGCCTTTCACAGAGAGCAAAATCCATAAATACCTTATAGATTTCGCCTTCTGTTCCTGACAAGCCTGTTTTTTTAAAAAGCAGCTCACAGCTAAACTTGACTTGACTCGAAATTCAGATAAAAACGAGATGAAAACTGGACCAAACGAGCCCGGCCGCGGTGTTTTCAGATAAGGTTCGGGCTGTGCGGTTTCCTGCAGCCCTGACTGTAAATCCTCCCTGTGGGCCGGCGGGCTAATAACACATCCAGCCCGGTTTGGAGAAGTGTTTGTCTTGATTACGCTCGGCTTCCCTGCCTCCTGCACAGCCTGCGCTCTGCTGTAATTAAAGATGTTCCACCATGATTAGTAGGATTTCATTATTTACCCGAAATCATCACAGTATGAAATTAACTATTTTTATTGGAGGGAAAAAGTAAAAAGAAGTACGATAAATGCACAAATGGGGAATATTGTGATTAGGGAAAGTCATGAATATTGTTACAATATGGTGATAAATATGAGAAGAGTGGCGTTTAAAGTTTAAATACAAACCTGCTAATGGAGCAGAGGAAGTCTACATCTCACTCCCTGCTTTTCCTTTTTCATTTTTTTTCTTCAAATCAGATTTGTTGGAGGAAAAAAAAGAAAGAGGAAAATATTCACATACTTAAAAGTACCAACCTAGAGCAATAAGGCATCCTGGTGACCTCGAAGGTAAGGACAGCGTCCCGTAATGGAAACATTTTGTTTCTTCATCTATGTGTTTTGAGGGGAAAATATGAAAGATGTAAAAGCTTAATAGTGACATTTCAATACATTTCAGGCAAATATTTGCATGGTTACACATTCAGTCGGGTTTCTTTGATTAGGAGAAAAAGAATGGAATGGTGATTTCAGGACCTCAGGGTTTCTGTAACAAAAAGGTCACTGGTTGACTTCTCACAGCGAAATGCCTCTGAGCAACACGCTGAACCCCGGCCTGCCTTCACTGTCACTGTAATTCACGGTGGATAAAAACGTCAGCTCAGTTGCTAAAATGTAAAATGATGAGGGTGTTTTGAGCGAGTCCTGCGCCTTTACCTTTTTCTGAGCAATTACCCTTTAATTAGCCTTTCTGTCTAATGCGTCTGAGGTAATTAGAGCTGTAGAATAGAGTAATACAATAAGCTTTTCTCACACATCCACAGCTCTCTGCTTTTAAATGAAGAGAGGCATTCCCAGGTTTCTGGATATCAACACATTGTGCTGGTTCACAGAGAAAAGGATAATGGAAGTGGATAATAAGTATAATTATAATCCTATATACCTGTGTGTGCTTATGATCTAGCTGGACCCAAAACTAACAAATGATGTATTTTTTCCCCCTTTTTGCTTCTCTGTAAGCTATTATGCGGCAAACCTGCTCATTTAAAGTCTTTATAAATAAACTTGGCCTCACAGCATCAGGACCAGGATTAGACCAATATATAGGGCCAATACTGGTCTTTAATCAAAGGATAGGTTCAGCATTGCTTTGGTTTTCAGCCTCATAAACAATTAAAAATGCCATTTTAAAAAAAGGGAAACTCACAGCACACTCAAACACGTCTTGAAATTGTCCAACCAAAAAATGTTTGCAAACGATGCTTTTTAACAGGTTTTATTTAGAATTTATTTCAATACCTTGATGCTCACAAGAAGAAGAAACTCTGAATTTTCTTCCATGAGGAATACCAAAGAAAAGAGCATCCATTTTGCTCAGTTGACACCGTGAACGCCATGTTGTCGATACTCACAAGACAGAAACTCCACAGTTTCCCATGAATGTAGCATTAGCCGAATTAACATAGCATAAGCAATGTATTACTTTTAATGCCAAACAAAACCTGTTGGAAAGCACCATTTGCAACAATTTTTTGGGTGTACAATTTCAAGACATATTTGAGTGGGAAGTGAGTTTCCTGTTTTCAAAAAGGACATTTATAATGATTTTTGAGGCTGGAAACGACTGCCCTGTTGGACTGTGCTGCAGGCTAACATTAGCTAGGAGCTGCAGCAGAGTGGTAAGTTTCTTGTCACTAAAACTAGTGGTGATGTTCTGCTATGTACAGTTATAAGTGATTGGTATTAACATTTTAATTAATCTTGCATTGAAAAATACAAAATATATCCTTTAAATATGAAATACATACATAAAACATAAAACATAAAAACATCTACAGTAAAACCTGCAATGAAATTAGATGTTCTTTCAATTCATTTAATTGTTCAGCAATCATTCTTTTTCATATTAATTGATAATTTGGCAAGGTAATGTGTAACAGAGAGTCCCTGACATTTAACCGGTGCAATGGGTCACTCCGTCTAAATGAGCTGTTCACCCCAACAGAATTTAGTGAAGAAATTAGTATTGATTCCAGTGTAGTGCTTGGTATTCAGCGAGGCTTTTCCATCTCACCAAAAGTTTACAACACTGAAACACTGAATACTTGTCATTTTTGGGCTTAAGAATGGTCACATATAAAGATACTGGCACATATTTCTTTCAGTATCAGCCTTTAAAAACCAGTATCAATCAAAATCCTCTTCAAAACATCCCAAGTGAGAACAGCTTTGTACACTAAGTGCACTGCCATAACAAAATGGTATCTCATATTTAATGATTCCATATAGACGTGGATCCATATGGAGCAGCTGAAGCAACACAAATCCACAGATAAGGAATGTAAACTGAAATCGACCCATTATATGGATTACGAACTTTTATCTTTGAAGCTCATACAAAGCGAATGCAAAGTGAAAAGAAACCGAGCCGGTGAGATTTTACAAGGTTAAAAGCAGCATGTGCTCAATGAAAGCGATCACACACTACAATAAATATGATTAGTGGTATGGAAAATGGCCGGTTCATCAAATATGCATCATAGAGGTCTTGCATTTTTAATGGGGAAAACAACTTACTGTAATGTATAACAACAAATCTGGGAAGAGGTGATGCAGATTCAACACATACATATGGATACAGGGCCTATTCACATAGACATTCATAAACCTTTCACATCCTGTCAGGAAGTGATATACAACCAGTATATAAGGCATTTTATTATAGAGAGACATATCCACCATATGAAAAAAACATCTCACTTATTCTTACAATATGACTGATAGCATGAAATGAGAGCAGCTTGTGCTAGATGCTGAAGGATAGTTGATAAGTGCACAGCTGACAAAATGTCAACATGATTGCACGCTGCATCCTCTTTATTTTAAAGCTGCAACATGTTGCATTTAAAAAAATAAATAAGTTAATGGAGATGTCACTCTTTGTGCTCTTTTTCATAAAGGATGTTCACAGTCTCAGGTCCGTAAATCAAAAAATTAAAATGAAGCAGATCAGAAAGAACGTGCATACCAAGGGAAGGGAAAAAATCCAAAAAGATTCAAATTGTTGCAAAAAATAAAAATAAAAAAAACATGGTGACAAGGTGCAAAAAATGCAAAAAATAAAGAGTGCACAAACAGAAAATAAAGTCAAGTGGATGGAGTGAAAGGCCAATAACTGATGACCATATTTGTCACACCCATTACTGTTTTTCTATCAATCGCCTGTCAATCAAACAGTGTGGGCGGGGCTTGGACTTCCTGATGATGGAGTTTGAGTTTCTCTTTTCTTTGTCTGTTCAGCCATGGTGGCTATCGCTGCTCATGCTAACTACCCAGTTCTTCTTCTTCTGTTTATTCCAAACAAACCTGGAAACATAAAACGCATCACTTCCTGTTTCGCAGGAAAGAGCGACTGGACACCAAGAACAGACAATGGGAAAGATTTATAAACTGGACATAGGTTGAATCACTGATATCTTATAGCAATCAGCAATAGAGTAGCAAAACAGACATTTATGTATATGAAAATAAAATATCACAGATTACCACTTTAACCCAGTTTCAAGTACAGTAAAGTGTACATTTGCATTTTGAGAAGTCTTGCCAAATCCACAGCTCATTATAAGAGCGCTCACAGGTTTGAGATAAACAACAGCCAGCGTGTGTCCATCAAACGCGTTCGGTCCTATCAAAATGTCTTTGATTAAAACGCTGAACCCCTTCCTACTCACTCAGTGTAAGTCAGCCTGGATAAGAGTATCAGAGAGAGACGCCTGACAAACTAAACACTCAAACCAAACCAAAAACGCCTGCAATATCCCTGCCTCAAGGAAATTTGCATTCTGACCAAGGAGCGTCTTCACGTGGGAGGCTTTGGCAAACATCCTGTTTTACAAACTGTCTATCAGCCGCCGCTGTGGCATGACGCTCCATATGAAGCAGCATATGAGGAAAACAACAGCTAGACTTGTTATAGCTGAGAGAGAGAGAGAGAGAGAGAGGGAGAGAGAGGGGGGACAGAGGGAGGGAGCGAGAGACTGCATTCAGACGTGGTTTTTGAATCATTTACAGAAACAGGGGAAAAAGAGAGATAAGGCAGAAATAAAACAGCAGATCTTCAGTGTGCAAATGTGCTGCTGCTGCTGCTGGTGAAGCTTCAGCGATTAAAGTGAAGCTGCGACACCGAC
>OMKZ01023407.1:0-15913 GCA_900302535.1 Neoniphon sammara
GAAACAGCCAGACTCTGCTCTGCCCCTAAAAAAGCTTTTAAATTCAAGGACTTGAATCCATATAAATCCAGATGTAAGTGTTTAGAAAGCTTAAAATGCTGTTTACTTGGTGCAGTGTGTATACAGCAAGAAGCCAACCTTATTATGGGGACCTATTTTGTGATCATTCTACTGTTTTGTTTATCATATGTGAATTTTATTGCCGTGATGATATCAGCCTTAAATTTCATTTTGATCGATCTACTGTTTATTTGTTTCATAGCTGAACTTTACTTCAGGGTTAAACCAGTCTCAGCAGGCTAAATTAGGCTGAAGTGGGTCTACAAAGTCTTCATAACCTCCTGCAGACACTGGGTGATCAGTCTTTCACCCACACTTGCGTACACAATGTCATTAGTGAGCCTTGTGATTTGTGGATCGCAAACTGGGGATGTAAGGAAGAGGTTTCAGCAGAAATTGACTGTATTTTATTGCTTTCTACCCACAGTAATCATCTCTCATTTTGCATTATAACGTTATGACTGTTTTTTTTCCTCAGCGAAAAATCCGAACCAGTTGCCATTTTTAACAGCCTTTGTGGTGGGAATAGCACCTCCTGCACTGTCTCATAAACCATACATCACCACGCATCCCCAAACACATTAGGAATTCTACAGCATAATGTCTTCTCTCATTTGTGGAGTCAGTAGAAAAACAAGTGAGCGGCTATCAGCTGTTTTCAGCACGCCAGCCCATAGAAGTGTCAAAGTGTCAAGCTATTGAACCCTCTGGCCATTGATTAATGAGTCTCTCTCCTCCAACAGCCCACAGCCCTCTTAAGGTACCTCTGGCTTGTCATTTGTTTTCGGCTCTGTCACCTGAGGGGACAACGTTGGATTTAAGCCACCATGCCAACATTTGGATGTGCCGCAGACTGGATGATAAATGGTTTGTTTCCTGACTGCATTAATGATATCAGTGCCTTAATTACGGCTCCTCAGATGGCTCTAGTAAATACCAACCCCTTCTCTTAAAAACAATCTGCGCTCAAATGTTGAAAAATATTGCATTTATCACAGTCAGCACAGTGAATCCCTTAAAATTGTTTTCAAGTGCAGCAGATTTATCCATATGTCACATGAGGTAAGCAATGGGTAATAGTAAATCATATATTTTTGCACCTGAGGAAGAAAGCTGCTCAAAAATGAAGGAGGATTCCCGATGCACTTTCAGTTTCATTCCCTTCCCCCATCTGCTAAAACTGCTAGTGACCTATTGCTGACCATTAGACTTCAGCAAGCATTATGACAGTGGAGCACTGGCTCCTAAACGTGATGGACGACCAGAGATTCAGGAGGTAAAGAACCATTCAAAATGGTGAGCTATTGGTCTCTGCTGTGCACTATCTTGTACCATAAATTTATATTACACTGCCAGCAGCCACCCAGGAAGACGAGACGAGGCAAGAATCCATCACCCACAGGGGGAAAAATAAGTGCGGGTTTTGCCTCTGGTGCCCCGCTGGTGTGGTGTGTGATGTGGGGAGGCAAATTGTAGGAGAAACTGGTTTGTAGAGAAAAGGGTTTGAGGCCAGTGCTAAAGAAAATGTTATAAGGTTACCAAATGTTATAAGGTGAATGAAATTGGGAGGGTGTGAAGATTCTTCTTTGTGGGAGCATGAATTTACAAAATTTCTTAGTGTTTTTACTACATTCAGTGGTGGACTGGGACAAGGGCTCACCAAAATTGATAGGGTTCATTCAAGTCCAGCTCAGCAAACTGCATGGCAACCCATCCACTACATTTAAAGATATATTGCACTATGTGATGCAAGAGGAAAGGTCATGAGGTCACCAAAATTGACAGGGTGCATGGACTTGGTGGCATGATGCTCTCATTGTCATTTCATGTAAATCTGTCCAATGCATTTTAAGATTTTGGCCATAAAGGTGGTGCTACATGAAAGGCCACATCAAAATCAAGAGGAATCGTCTTCTGAGGAGCATGAATGTACCCAACAGATATCATGCCATGCAAAAATCAGAATTTGTGCTATCTTTTGTACAAGTTGACATTTTGGCCTAGAGGAAAGGTTATGATGTCATCAAAATTGACAGGGTTCATCCTCTGAGGAGCACAAGTACTCACCAGATTTCATGTCAATTTCAAGATATGGTGCCTTGGAGTAAGGTTTTAGACATATGGCAGGACCAGCATGCGCCCATCCTGCAAAACTGTTTAAACAACACGCAAACACAGTTTTGGCTACAGAGAGATTAACTGGAAAGTCTTAGGTCACTACCACAGCTGAGCATAGGTCAGCGGTAAATTTGATTTCCTTAATAGGTTTAGCTTAATCTCACTTGGAGCCTCTCCAGTAGTATTAGATACACCTGCCTTGCAGTGTGAAATGCAAGCTAACGTGCAAAGGCTGGCTTATACCTCAGTGTCACTGAACTGCTTTTAGACTGTGTTTCTGTGTATGTTTTTCTGCTTGCATGTGTGTTTTATGCCTCAGTGATGCATATCTGTGTATATATGTGTATTTTTGCATGACCATTCAATTCATATATGTGTTGTCATGCATCAGTATGTGTATGTGTGGGTGTGTCTGTCCAGCTCATCATGTGTCAGAGTCTCAGCCTGCCCTTGCCTGTGTGTTTTGTGTTTGTCAGTCCAGTACGGCTCTGCAATAAGAGATTCTCCCGGCTTGTCACTGCAGTGCTGTGAGGTTTAGAGCCAGCAGAGCCGTGGTGTCGCAGTGTTGGAAGGCAGGGGAAGGGGAACAGGACAGGATCAGGAAGGGGAGGGGCGATCGAGTCGAGTGACGCTGGAGAAGAAGGCGCGGTTAAATCTAGATCAGTCGGACAGTGGGTCACTGGGCCGGGAAGCACCGCTGATTCTGCTGAGCTCAGCTCAGAGATTTGACACACAGCAGACTCGAAGGACCGCGACGCCTCGACTCATCATGGATGTAATGTCCTCAGCTTTGAAAGTCATGATCTTAATTGACACATAAAGCCCTCCTCTGCTGCGGTGAAGGACATTAATTATGGCTTGAATAGCAATTTAAAGTCAATGTGTCATCTCCACAAGATTAACTCATAATATCTGCCAGGGTTTATCCAGCCTGACTTAGCTCATACTCCATCATGCTTGACGCTAAATCCTATATCAGAGAGTCTGTATCTTCTGTGACCTTCTGGTGATGCCAAATAAACTCCTGACTAGGGTCCAGTTCTTTACATTTTGCCAAACACACTGCAAAAATATCTCCATCTTAACAAGTCACTTAGTGTGATTACTTTTAAAGCAACTGATTAGATCAGATTAGATAAGCCTTTATTGTCTCTTGAGAGGAAATTGTCTTGGGCATTTGGGAGAGTACAAAACTGAAGAAATCTGCCAGTGGGGTGAAATAATCCCAATGTTTTCCAATGCTTATCAATGTTTTTCAGGGATTTTCTTGAATCAAGCATCATTTTCTTGAAGCTAGTGGGCTGATCTGCCTCATTCTGCCTTGTTTCAACATATTTATTCTTGTTCCCAGAAAAGGTCTTGAAACAAGTGAAACTGCATTGGAAACAAGCGGATTAACTCATCCCACTGGCAGATTTTTTCACTTGTTTTAAGAAAAACAAGATTTTAAGGCTGAATATGAATCCAAATGACTTAAGATGGATATTTTTTGCAGTGCATTAATAAAAAATCTCTTCATATGTCTCTTTAAAATCAGTAGTAGTAGTAGTGGGCTTCTGATACACTCTGGCAGCAAAACTCCTCTGCATGTGTGAAAAAAACATTTTTGCAGAGATGTCTGGCAGGAGAAGAAACGAGGTCAGTGATATTCAAATGAGAATGACTTTAGCTGTTGCTCTGGTTGTTTGTTTTTTATTGCTCCATGTGGAGAGTGATTGTGCTGAAGTAATAGTGTGGCTACTTTAAAAGCGAAACCGACGAGTGCATTTTGTTTGCATATTCTATGTTTGGTTTTTGCAAAGCAGCAGGGGGAAAGTCGCTGGGGTTTTGCATGCTGTAAATTAGTTCAGGAGCATTCTCGGGTAATAGTCGGCAGCCTGTGATGCCTCTCTGTAAAACTCTGTAAATGTGTCAGGCTGCAGCAGGGGAAAGCAAACTCCTCTGCTCTCTCTAATTGGATTTGCACGTGTGGAAGAAGGCCTGGATTCATTTGGAACAAAAGACTTTATTCTCCTCATCCCGCACAGTCCATTCCATTGTTCAGCTTTTTCAATTCCCCCAGCTTCCACACTCAAAGCAGAGAGAGCCAAAAGCGCAGCCAAACATAGTCGCGCTCATTACGATAAACAGGTTAGGAGGTGGACAGTGTCATTCTCACAGATGATTGGTTCTGCACTGTGAGGGAAATAAAAACAAATAACAGAATGAGTCTTCATGACCGCCTGTCTTTAACTACTGTCCAAACAGCCCCTCTGAAAGCTGGAGACAAGATGATATTCACATATGTAAGAATAACAGATTAACTTTTTTAACTTTTTTTGCCACTCAATACCAAAAGCACCTTTATGTTATTAAGCATCTATGCCAAGCAGGCCTTTGTAAATCTAGAATATGAAACCAGTTTGGGTCCTTTTCCACTGCACAACAAGGAACCAGCCCAAATGGGAGGAAACTGGCTCTAGATCTGATTGTAGTTACCATCTGTGTTTTACCCGACTTCAGGGAAACAGTAATGGCTGTAATAATGACAGAAAAGGGTGACTGACACAGCAGATTTAAAAAAGTAAGCAACTTAATCATCATCTAACACTATTGTGTTTTGTTTTTTGTTTTTTTGTGTTTTTTTTTTTGTAATGGCTACATGTTTATTTATTCCATGTTTTAAAAGTGTATTCAGCTTTGATTTTACTTGATATTGGTCAGGATCATATTTGTAGCACAGTTTCCTTAAAAATAGAAATATAAACCTATATATCTATCCTTTCTTTTCATTCCCTCAAGCTCCCATTAAAGTGCTGCTTTGCGACTTTCTAACCCTCAGTTAGATTTGACTTTATTTCCCAAGACCCACTTTAGTTTCTGGTCAGTCGCTATGGAGTCAGAGACAGTTTAGGAACTTTGGTTGAGTGACATAGCCACTCACTAAGCTCCTGTGCAAAAACGAGGTCAGTTTCTGCAGCTCATAAAATCATAACCCCGAGGTCTATTCAAACAGGCAAGGATGAGTTTTGTTGTTTATACTCTTTACATTTATTTTGATTGGTGAGATTAAGCCCTCTTATGGAAAATAATGAGACAGACTTGTTTTAAATCTCCATCCTCTGACCAAATGATGATGAGAGCTTGGACCTTGTATTTTTCCCCATTTGTCAAACAGGGACCAAAAAATCAGCTGAAACCAAAGTTGGAACTGGACCCATGGTGAATGGAAAATCCAAAGTCCAAGAATTGTGAAATGGTTTGGTACTGCTGCATAGGAAAAGGGCCTTTAAAGCAGCAACAAGGGCATATATTGTATTAGCACACTGTTTCTTCCCCCCTCAATCTCTGCCCTATTATTACAATGATTTTACCGCAGTACTATTTGATTTCCATGGGAGATGCACTTGAAAAAAAGCAAATAGCCCTCAGCTTTGCTCACATTTTATCAGCTTATTCAACCGATCTAATGTACAAGCAGCAAGAATTGCAGCTGAAACTCTGCTCTCTCTGAAGTTAAGACGCTCAGAGTACAATTTATAAAAACTGAGCTCTGTTTTGTGCTAATTCAATTCATTATAATTCAACAGGGATCACTCACCCTTCTCCGATTATTAAGGATCTAACACTACAAGCTCTGAGGATGCCATTAACATTCACACGTCCTCACATTAACGCTGGCACTCCTCAGCGTGGCTGTGGCATCAGCTGCCAGTTCTGAGCGTGAACGCAAAGGTGTCAAGCACGCGTGACAATAAAAGCAGTCAAAGAAGTGGCGCGTTATAATTGGCATCTTCTGGTATCTGATTCACCGCTAATGGCCTATTTAATGATGTGACCCATGAAATATACAGAAGACTGAGGCATTTGTTGAGGTATAATTGAGCTGAAATGCCTTTTCTTAGAGCGCCTTTTCCATCTCAGAATAAAAACAAGAAATTTGCTTACAAAGGCATCTTCAGGGCCAGATACGTCTTGCTGCATGAAAGCTTTTTATGGATGGGCAAGTTCACCAGCACAAAGGCTTTCCAGTGGCCTGTTGTCTATTGATTTAAGTGTCTTGCTGGCCCTACACTCAGTCAGGCCACGGTTATGTGATTGGTCCGACGTTTATATTTGGATCTGTCCACAGAGGCCCCGCTTTCCTGGAGCAAAATTGAATTTGTGGATGGTATCTCCCAGATCCTGTGGTGACTCAGACTTCAAAGTTCATTATTCAGGAATATTGCCTACAGAGCACTACGCCCCCCTTCACTGTTAGGAAAACAAAGATACAACACCTTGCATTGTTGGGAGTTTTTGAAGTCCTGCACCCACTAGTATTCGCCCAGAAAAAAAAATCTTATGTAAGGTGGATTTCCTTGTTTCTAAGAATGTCCAGTGCCCATTTATGTACAATCAGTCATGACTCAATGGTGAATGATGCCATCACGATCCTTTACTGGTGTCTGAAAGGGAAGGATTGTCGGAAGCAGTGGGAGGACGAGGCATGAGGAAACAGCCTGAATAGCAAGAGGTGGGTAGCTCATCGTAGCGTGTCATTCAGGCACACTCACACACACACACAGCCAGACACACACTCATCAAAACCCTTAAAAATATCATATTTATGTAATGAGCCTCCTGCCTATCCTGCCTAATCCCATTTCCTTGCACAAATATAGACTCCTCTATTGAAGCATTGTCTTCTCATAGCACACTCCTCAATATACTGCGCGTTAAAGTAACCACGGACATTATGTTGCCGCTGTCAAGAAGCCAAGCGCATTGTGCTCCAGAGATGGCATTCATCTGAAATCATTCATTGATTCATGGGGACGCCTCATTGAAGCAGCAAACATAAAGTGCATCGATGCTCTGTGCTGAGAGAGTGTTAGGGAGCGCCGCTTCTGGGAGCCATGTAATAAACCTCAAACGTGCCCGCCCACTTTCTCAAAGGCCCAGATTCTGAGAGTAAATTTCCTGTTTATTTTCCCCACAGACGTTTCAGAAAATCCCAATATAAAGAGGTTTAAGCTTTGAATTGAACGGGTCGGCTAAGAGTTGAATCATGAGCTTGTAACAACAGATTGAGATGAAAATTTACATAGAAAGACAAAAGGCAACTGTATAAGAGTGTGTATGTAATGTTTTTAGGAGGGAATGAAGCAGTCATCCCATTCAGCATTGCAAGGGACATTAATGATTCTCTTTCCCTCATTTTCAACAGCAGTACCAAATAATTTAGTAATATAATAATGAAATAGTTACTTATGCAATGCAAATTTTGTTGACATGTACATGTTCAATGACAATAAAGGCAATCTTGAATCTTGAATCTTGAATCTTGAATATTTTTAATTGTTTTTGCCCTTGCCGCACTCTTCTCCTGGTCCTTCTCCTGGTGGATTTGCACCTGTACACATTGCTAGCTGACTGTTGTCACTTTCCACCAATCCAGTGACAAAGCAGACACAACTTTAGAGGATGTTAACAAACGGTGACATCTCAGATTGGTGGGAAATTGCTAAAGCTTGTGAGTAATATAACAGTTTCCAAGAAATACAGGAATTAAACATGACTTTGTTTCTGCTCTGCAACTCTCTCACTTTCCGGAAGCGAAATATGAAATCAAGTAGACACTGTAATTTAAAAAAAATACAGCTAACAGCTGCATGTAGAAGTTCTTGGAGTGACTCAGATACACCTAGCGAGCTATTCTTGTCATATAGTACAGACAATACAGGAGAGCCCAGGCAAGTGAAATATGGATGAGAGCACTTCCATTCCAAGAAAAGCACACAAACCCCCATGAAGACAGCCATTAGAGGTATGTGTGTAAAATGTCTTGTTGTAACTTCCTGTTTTTCAGGGTCTTTCTATCATATGCAGAGTCTAATTTTAGTTCAGGGTAGCCCTATGATAAAACCTTAAAATGTATTTAACCTCTAGCTTTCAGTGCTATTGGTGCTATAGTTTTCCAGTCCTTTAATAGGGAAGTTTTTCAGAAACTCAGCTGCCTTTGGCCCATTTAAAACTTCTTATCTGGGGTACTGTGCCTCTCAGAAAAGCAGGGAGTAGGTCCTTCTCTTTAAAGGAACAGTGGGCCTGTGTAGGTCAGTGTGTAAAAGCTGCCACTGGGACTGGATTTCCCACTGAAGCCTCCCATATTGTAAATGCATGGACCCATGGCCACCAAATGGCATGAAACATATAGAGTGGCTTTGAATGTAAAAACCCCATGGTGCTTTATGTAGTCTTCTGACATACTTAAAGGTGCGCTATGTAAAATTGCAGAGGGTCTACTAAAGTGAGGTTTTTCCACACAAAACAAAACAAAACAAAACATGGACTAAGCACATAATTTGATGATTGAATCTACATGGTTCTTACTGTCAGTCTAACTCACTGATACTCATTTCAATTTATCCTCAACTTTGCATAACGCACCTTTAACAAAATAATATACACTGAAAGGAGGAAACTGGAGAAAAGGTTCATAGACCATTTAGATAGATAGATAGGTAGATAGAATTAAGTAAACAGGCAAAAAAAAGACAAAGAAACAGATTTTGAACTGAGTTATGCATCTGCATGCCTCAGTGTTTTTCTTTCTGTGCTTCCTCTCTCTATGATCTATGGCTCCCACAAGACATGTGACTCTCGGAGAGAGAAAAAAAAATGCAAATTCAATCATGGCCTTTCTCCATTTAGCCTACAAGGTCAACATTGGGATTTGACTGTTACTTTCTAATCCCCTTTGTTGGCGGAGCTGATACTCGCCAGGCCTGTTACTGCTCTCCAGGGAGCTGCTACCGACATCGAGGAGCCATCAATAAGCAAACCGGCGGATCAATGGTCACCAAGCCAACCTCTGTCTCTATCCTCAGCTAGTGCATGTGGGGGGTGTAACACTTTGCCCTCTCAACAGCACAGATCAGAGATTAACAGGGTGATAGGCTATAAAATGGAGAGAAATTAAAGGAAGGAAGGAAGGATGGGAAGAAATGAAGGAAAGGGGAAAGGGAGGAAAGCCTGAGAAAACAAAGAGACGCCATACAAACTGAAGAATAAATATGCAGTACAATGGCTACCAGAGAATAAGTATTTCGTGGATGGAGCTTATATTACAGTGTATGTTCAGTTACTTTCACTGAGCAGAACAATGGGAGAAAACCTGCCTCCATCGCAGTGGGATTCAATATAACGTGACCAGCTTTATGACTTGTAGTCCCAAGGTTTGACCATGTAGGGAGCGACGGGAGTCATATTTCACCAGCTGCTGGTGAGGGGCCTTCATATTTGATAATGGTGTATAATGGGTTTAAATCCCCGGGCTTCAGGCGGTGGCAGGAGGACCATTTCTCTCCTCACAACTCCTGATGGAGTTCCCATGCTTTATGTCCACTGATGGATATCGCCATCAAACTTTCATTGGCTCAGAATTTATTTTTTCTCCTCTTCCTTCCTTTTTTAAGCAGCGTGTCCCCTTACATATATGGCATCTACAGTATCTCCTCCTGTAATTTATCTGGCAGTAGCATCATCGTCATTGCCTTTTTTCATTTCCTTTTTAATATTCCATCTATTCTTGCGCTCTACTTTTTCTCCACCTTTGCAGCCGTTGCTAAATCTTGTGTAAACAAAGGAGTCCTCGGGCCAACAACAGTGTGTGCAGCAACAACAGCCAATTCCATTACCTGGGTCCCTGCTGGACGCCGGGTGGGGGTTGGGACGGTGGCTGCATGTATTGATTGAGGCGTCTGAAGCACAAGCAGCAATGGTGATGAAAAAGAAAGAAATATTGCACATGCTGTCAAAAGGTGATACAAGAAATGTCCAGCATGATTAGAGAGAAGAGAAGAGAAGAGAAGAGAAGAGAAGAGAAGAGAAGAGAAGAGAAGAGAAGAGAAGAGAAGAGAAGAATGAAAACAATGCACCAGCCCTTTGAGGATCCCTGGGTGCCTTGCTCATCAACACCATAATTCTCAATTTCCTTGACATTTCCTGGTTAGTTGGCATATCTAGTCAGAGTATCAGTCCTCAAAGGAGATGGGAATGGGCGAGCTGGTCGATATAATGGTGCTCTACACTCTGGAGCCATGTTGAATTATGTTTCTCAACTGGGTGATCCATGAAGACAGATTGATTTCTGTCTGCATGGCTCCGCTAATTGCAAACTAACTTTCACGCATTTTTGTGCACATTAGCCCAGCAACACATTTAGATTGATTACATGTTTAAGAAAGGAGAAGAAAAAGCATCAATATTCTGCGTTGTGTGCCCAATTCCTCGGGTCACCTTGGGTTAACAGAACAGCAACGACTCCCCATGCAACAGGAGAGCTGGGTTTAGTAGCAAATCCCCGACCCACTTAGTATAAAAAATCATTAGGCTATTAATTGCAGCGCAGTTTCCCTGCAGAGCCTGGGCGGTTTGAATGCAAGAGGTGGAAAGTGACGGTGCACGTGGAGGCCTTGTACTGCTCACATGTCTCTTCAGCCAGCCCACACATACTGTACAGTCATGTTTATGCTCAGTCCAGTGTTGTTCTCCATTAGCGATGCAGCGGTGCTCTGTCTGCCTGTTGCATGGAAATTCACAATGACTGCAGCCCTGGCCCTGCAACTAAGAGGGCTGTGTAAAAACTATGCAAAGGGAAATAATCATCAAGCACACACAAAGGAACACTTCAGCTGCAGTTTCTTATTCTCTGCTTTGGCCTTCATGTTTTTACTGACAACATGGCACCGAGAAGCAGAGCCAATCCAACTCGGTGGCTAAGAAACACATTATTATGGTATTCCTCTTGCTCTCATTCCCTGCATGAACGTGCAATGTTCAAACATAGCATGCAAAGAGATGAGCAAACAATCGGCAGGCAGCAACACAATTTCTCATCTACTCTGTGGTTTCGCCGGATCGATAGCACGGTTCTCTGCTGCATGTCCTGATAATCAGCATGACTAAACTGTTTGGAAAGAGATTATGGCATTTTTCTCACCATGCATCATACAGTGCTGCAGGATGATGAAGCAAGAGAGCAAATGTAACCCGTGTAATATCTGACTTATAAATGTTTTGCATTAGAGCGGCAAGATTAGAGGGTTAAGCTTATGATCGGAAGGTCACTTGTCCAAAGACTGCAGGGAAAATCTGAATGGGCAAATGGTTTGGGAAATGAGGAATGTTACCCTCAAGATGCCCATTATCAGTCTGGCTTCTTCTGTCTCCCACTCTATCACCGAAAAGTTGAAAATATCACCCAGTTTTCGGTGCTGCTTGCTACACTTCTGACCTAATACACATCACAAGCTGTTAAATGTTACCAGCTTCACTATAATTTTAGATCAGAGAGGGATGTCCCAATGCCAAAGTAGCATGAAACTGTGTCACTCTGTATTTTACCTTAGCCAGGTTTGTGAAAGCTCTGTATCATAGAGACACTTCTCTTTCCTTCCCATTTCAAATCGACTTTTTTGTATCTTTTAAAACATTGCAAAAAGCTTGAGAGGAAGATTGCACTTCAATAACTAAAGAAAAAATATCTCGCCCTCATATTTGCTGTCATCCATTTTTGACAACTGGAAAATAATATATTCAAGACATTGTCCCCAAAATCCCCCCTCAGGCCTAATTTGCCTTTATTACAAAATGAAAATGCATTTCTTAGGTCAGTGTGAAGGGCACAGATGGTGCTGAATCCATAAACATAAGTTCACTGAGGTTGCAGAAGATGCTACAGGGCATGAAGAGGAAGAGGTGTCAGGAAGTCAGCGGTGTGACTTTGGGCTTTAGTCACACAAGGTGCCCGTTCTGCCACAGAGAGCCATTACGGCAGATGGTAACAATATGAGAGTTGTTGCATAAGGAAGAGTTACCCAAGGCTAAGGTATGAGTAAGCCCTACTCAGCATTCACAAGTTTGATAAAATAGTTGGTGAAGGTCACATTAAGCCATTGAGTTTGTAAAAGCTGCCTACAGGCAAATAATGATAGATAGATAGATAGATAGATAGATAGATAGATAGATAGATAGATAGATAGATAGATAGATAGATAGATAGATAGATAAGCAAAGCAAGGATGCCAGCAAGGCAAGCTCCTATTTATAATCCATAGACAATGAGGTGATTTTGATTGTGTTTTTTCATTCTGAATTCAAAATAAAAGCTTTAAAGTTTTTTTTATAGAGTAGCCTCATGCAAATACATTTGCCTCACTGTATAATTTTGGACCCAGTATAGCTGTCCATTATCCTCAATTACAGTAACTTCATCCTTTAACAGAGCCATAAAAAATAGCAACTTTTCTTAAGCATGAGCTCCATAACAAAAACACGAGGCACTTCTATTCATAGCCAGACAATACCACCACCGCATCCCATAGAGATTCCTGCCCAGCCTGAGCCGTGCACCACAATGCTGCGGCTGTCTGTGTATACCTCTTTCCACAGACGGCTGGAGGCTTGTGGGACTGTAGAGAGAGAGATTGTGGTAGGAAGAGTTAATAGACTCAGTGCAACACACAAATAAAGTCTTTCTACCTTATTGATGGAGAGGCAGATTGCAATAAATTAGGTGAGATCCGAGCAGGCCAGTTGAAGTGTGAGGTGAATACTTTAACTGCCAATGGGTCCTTTCCCTTTAGTGTTTGGGATGCAGCCTCTAGAGCATTACAGCAGGAGTTTATTGTTGCAATGATGGGTTTGTCACAAGTAGACAGGCCTGCAAATTTAAGTGTCATCTGACTGAGATACTGCCGCATTGCCACAAGCCAATTAGTCAGCAGCTATTTGCATTTGTCATTTTTTATCTAACCAGGAATGTCTCGCTGAGATTAAAAATATCTTTTGCAGGAGTGTCCTTAAGGTACCTCTACAGAGTTTCAGCAATCCGGGTCGCCAAAATGGCAGCTTAATCATGGCAAGCCCAAGGAGCATGATAGGATGCAATCAATGAAACGGAAAAGAAATCTGTGAAGATTTTCCTGTCAGAGCCGCCTGGTGCGCCTGTCCTGGCAGGAGGAGAGTGTTGGCAGTGGAACAAAAAGAAAAGACGAAGTAGAGATTTAGCAGGATTGGCCACGAGTCTGCTCCAAGGCAGCAAACAGGAAGACGCAGATTGCCCCCACACAGAGGAGATTACATAGCGAACAATGTCATCATGCTGGAGGCGTCAGCAAGCACACATCCAAAAATATCTGTCAGTCCTAGTATAGCCACTTGGTTTGAATCAGCATTATATTAGGTAAGAAAATTCTCACGTTGGAATAAAGAAAGCAGGTTTATGGACATTTTGGTCCAATATTAAAGAGCCTACATGCTTATTATGGGTGCAAATCAAACCTCTAACACCTTGTCTATGTAACAGTAGTGACATGAAGACCCCATGAGCAAAGGGTTACATGTTCCCTCCGGTTTTGAAAATTACTATTTTGTTGCCCCCACTTTTTGTTTTTGTTAACATGTACGTTTAAAGATGGAACGGATATGTATGCATATGTGAGTATATTATATTTCAGGCAGTTTCAGCTGGATAGATGGTCTACTCTGAATCATGTTGTGTAAAAATGCTGTAAATAAGTTTTAAATGGCTAAAATTTTTCTGGAGGAGACCATAGTCACGCCCCTGCCAATGAGTAATACAAACCATTTGGGGTGACTGCAGTGTGTGAAGAAATATGCCAAAAATAAGCGCATTTTGTATATCTAAACATAAGGCCCGTGGTGGAATTGAATGTCTTACTCAATGGTGACATCCTTGATGACTTAATTTACGCCGAGTGTTTTCTTTTAAAGTCATCAAATGAAATCCAATGTGTCTGAGTTGGTGTGCAGCTGAAATGGCGAAATCCTGCCATGTTTCTATGTGAAAACATTGACATCACACTGGACATTTGGTGTGTTACCGACAGGTTGCCAACCATACATCCAAAATGATCTGTTGACTCAATTTGCGTAGTACGTTTGTTGTGACCATTTGCTTTGAATCAACAGTGGGATTATTCATATTTCCTCTGCGATGTGTTTATTAGCTTTACCAACGAAATTCTCATGCACAGGACACACTGCCAGTCGGGGGTCTTGAACGCCACACTGATTATTTCCACCTTTATCACGCAAAGATGTCCACAATAGCTTTTTTTCCATTTCAAAACTCCTATACAAAATATGCAAATGTAATCAAACTGAGTGCCCTTAAGTTCCCCTCTTTGGGACTGAGAAATAGACATTCTGTTAAATGGGATTACTTTGTTTAATTTCCCTACCAAGAGCCTCCCTGCTGAAGACTAAACTGGGAGCGCACGTTGCCATGGATGCTTCAGAAATGTCTGTGGTATTTTAGCTGTGGAAATGGAGAGCTTTCTTTGGATACTCAGCGCCCACATCAGAAACACCCTTTTCACAGTGAGGGCACCAGAGGGCTGCCGCTTTATCTTATCTCCCAAGGTGTTCCTTCTCAGGTTTAAGTTTGTGGAGTGACTCTCCTTGTCCCTTCAGTCCCTTCCAGTTTAAATTGTGTCACAACCACTATGCAAAGTGTTTTTATGCAAATCCATTAAGGCAAATTTTTGTCAGTCGTCAAACTGGGACAAAAATAATCTAAGTACCTATATATGACACAGAGTATCTCATTAAAATACATTTTCTTTCTTGTTCCACCTTAATGAAGGGATGGTCCCGTAGCACATAAGAGTATTACACATTGTATTCATTTATTCCAAACCACATCCTACATTAGTATGCAAAAATATTATCTTGTCGTTTATAATGTAATTCCCTAATCAGTTCAATTCCCCGATTAGTTCAGCAGGTTTATGTCTGGTGTCTAATCACTGTCAAGGTGTCTATTATCTAGTATCTAGCAGTAGCATCAGAGAAGCTTATTTACTGATCTGCATTCACTGACAGTTGTCTTATCCAATAGTCAGCGCGAGCCTCCCGGAATGCGCTAATGCTGTTTGCCGATTGGTGAAGAGTGCGACGTATTGGTTAGTCTGCCTCCGCGGCGCTGATGCCTTTCCTCTCTCCAAGGTTGAGCTCACATTTCGCGGTCGGACGCGGATGGGGAGCTGATCAAGCACACACACATACACACACACACTATACACACACAGTATAGCTTCATCATTCAACTGCAACTTCTGCTGTTTGTATCACACACCAAGGAGGAATCTCTCACCGAGGAACCATGGATGAAATGGAGGAAGAGTTAAAATGCCCTGTTTGTGGCTCTTTTTACCGGGAGCCCATCATACTACCGTGCTCCCATAACATTTGCCTGGCTTGTGCTCGGAATATCCTTGTGCAGACCCCCGATGCTGAATCCCCACAGAGCAGCCGAGCCTCTGGATCCGGGGTCTCCGATTATGATTATCTCGACTTGGATAAAATGAGTTTGTACAGTGAGGCGGACAGTGGCTACGGTTCCTACGGGGGCTTCGTCAGCGCCCCGACAACCCCATGCCAAAAATCACCCAACGGGGTGCGGGTTTTCCCCCCGACTGTCCCTCAGCCTCCTCCGCAGCACCATCTGCTACAGCAGCCCGGCTGCTTACCCCCTATTCCCCGCAACTCCTGCATCACCTGCCCACAGTGTCATCGCAGCCTTATTTTGGACGACCGGGGGCTCCGCGGCTTCCCCAAGAACCGGGTGCTGGAAGGGGTTGTCGACAGGTACCAGCAGAGCAAAGCGGCCGCGCTCAAATGCCAGCTTTGCGAGAAGAGCCCGAAGGAGGCCACCGTGATGTGCGAGCAGTGCGACGTCTTCTACTGC
>OMKZ01023407.1:25722-38367 GCA_900302535.1 Neoniphon sammara
CCCCTATGTTATCTAGATCTCATGCTCCTCCTGCGCTCATTGGTAGCCAAAGCCTGTCTTTCCATATGGCATCCTGCCGGCTATGGCACTGTCACCCTCACCAAGTGGACAGTGCCCGAAAGCGGTGCAAAAATAAAACAGCCTCTACTTTCATCACACGTTTTGACCTGGTTTTTGAGGACTGGGCACTGCAGGCTCTCCAACAGACACTGCGGAAAAAACGCCTCCAGACAATCAGGCGCTTTTCATTTCATCAGTATGGCAGAGGGATTCTGCTCTGTCACCGAACGCACGCTGACTGTTAACAGGGCGAGGCGAGGGCAAGCGCTCCCTGAATGTCCATCACTGTATCACAGAGAGAGAGAGAAAGAGATTGAACGAGAGAGAGGAAAATGAGAATCTGGGAGAGATAAAATGAACTCCAATTCAGGAGAGCTGAAAGGGCAGGTGTGAGTGACCTGACTGATATCGAGTGAAACCGCCAGAGCCTGCGAGAGCGTTTTGGATGGCTCGAGTGATTGGCAGGATCTTTAAACCACGGCGGCTGCTTAGTGATCCAGGTGAAATGGGACTGATTGATTTCAGAGACCCAGAATGAAGGTCTGCCGAGGAATTCTGTCCGAGAAAATGAGGCTTCTTCTTCGGGTGTCCTGATAGTTCAGGAGGCGAAGGTGCACAGGGGCATCGTGGATTTGATTTCAACTGAAACTGAAGTGCTGAAGCGATTCGTGAAACCAGGATACATTCGTTTTCTGTCTGTCGATTAAACACTCAATTAGAAATGATTCATTTGAATTAATCAGACAGAAATTTATGTAATTTTGGCAATTGATGCACTGTTTTAGTCATTTATTATAAGACGCTGAATTTTCTCTCTTCATACCATTATGAATACATTTATCCTTGTCAGACTGTCAGGCAGATTAAGGAATAAGTTTGAAGGCATCACTTTGACCTCTGCTAACTTCCCATTAGCATTTGTTTTTGTTTTTCACACAGAGACTAAATGATTAATCAGTTAACCAAAAAAATAATTGATTCATTAATCAAAAATGAAAGTAATCATTAGTTGCACCAACTTTAATGTCATTCTTTCTTTCCTTCTAATCCATGAAATGCCCTTTCCTGAGATAACCTTCGCCAATGATGAACAATTCAAGTCTATTATTAAAAATTGAAGTTAAACTGATTTCTTGACCTTTAGCATTTGGAATCAAGTCTCTATCACTGTTAGTTTAGAGATATGGATCAAGAATTACTATCTAAGGGCCTCCAAAACATAATCAGTACTTCCTTAACCCAAGACTAATCTTTTCGCCACATTTCACAGAAATCGGTTCATATCTGGTTTAGATATGCTGACAACAGAAAAGCCAATTAAAGATACCTGTTTGTGACCCTTAGTGGTGCTATAATGTACCCTTGGAAAACCAGATCCCCGTATTGTTTGTCTCATATTCTTCCATGAGCAAGGGGCGATGTACACAACACAGCTTTCAAAATTTTCTAAAATATGGCATAGCAAATGTCTTCAGAGGTAGGAAATGAATTCATTTATTAGGCCTCAAGGACACAAACAGTGTTTTTTCTGAAACTTTTTGAATGTAAACAAACCCAAAACAAGTGCAGCGGGTACCTTTACTTAACAGGGCTAAAACATACAAGTCCATTAATCTGCACAGGGGAGCGGTTTGGAATATGAGTCCCAAGTTAACAAAGAGGAAGTCTCCTTCAGTCCCACACGATACTGGGAAGTTTACATTTTAGTCTTTGCTCAGCTGTTGCCTGCAGACAGTCCCATGGTGCGGCAGAGTCATGTTAATGGCAGCTGTCATGGTTTCCCAAACCCAGAGGTCAAAGGTCTCCGTCGACCCCAACAGGCGGATTCCCATTTGACTCACATCAGATGCCAGGAGCTGGGTTGACACAGAGGGGCGGACTGTGTGGTGGGTTGTTTTCACAGGGTTTTCCACTATATCAGCTAGTTGCTGGTTTTATTGCTCTGTTCCGGAGCTAAGGTTATTTTTCTGGCCACGTAAAGCCCAATACCCTCTTTTCTGCCTCATCGCTCCCAGAAGACAATAAGCTCCCTCACTTGGCGGCTGTCCAGTCCACTCAACCGGACTCGGTTCCCAGAGGGTGAGGAGGTTGGGTCAGGCCGTGTCCTGTCACTCCGTCACCTCCTCGTTCACACAACCCCGCTTCACACATACGAACGCCGCCTCTGTGCTCCCTGCTATCCAAACAAGAGCGTTTGTGTGTCACATCTATAGCGAAGGCATTTCCTGTTATGTGCGCTGCGCTCGGCTCCTCGCGCCTAGAGGGAATAGACAGTCAAAAACAATAAAACTGTGCAAGAGTTAAGTGCTGTAGTTGACATAAATCATTTCAGTTTATTGTTAAGATTCAGAGTATGTTTTGTTGTTGTAGGGTGAAAACTTTGTATCTCCAAAATGCCATTTTTAGACATTTCAGAACTATTAGGAGCTAAGAAAAACAGTCTTGTCATTGTAGCTTGACCGACATGCATTTTTTTAATTTATGCAAATGCATAAGCTCAAGGATGGAAGGATTTTCTCAAAATTTCAATAATCCTTCAGTTGAAGTGAAAACAGGAGAATCAGCAAAGTTAGAATTCCAAGATTTTCACATGACAACAGAGATACATTGCATGTGCACTGACATATGATTGAATGTTCAGTTATCACGTAGCATATCGCCCTGGGAAACTACATTTAATGCAACTATGTCTTTCCTGTTTATGTTATCAGCATCATTAAAAAAAGAATCTGAGCTGCACTCTGCCCTTCAAAAGACACCCTATAGACGTCCTTTGTAGTTCAAAAATAACCATAACAGAAGCCACACCCCTTGAAAGCATTTTGCCTTATGTTAGCCTGTAGCTCCACCCTCAAGAGGAGTTGTTTTTTGAAGATCTTCATTTACTAATGCAGGAAAGATGTAGAGTCAGAACATGTCGAGAGAAAACCCCTGTGTTATATTGGTGTAGCGGTAGTCGAGGTTTACTGAGATGCCACCATCTTACTCAAGTCATTTTCAACACTAATAGGTCCTAGTGATAAAGAAAAGAACTATTTGCACACCTGACAAATTAATAAAATAGGTGCTTAGGATTTAGACCATGTAGGAGAAGAATTATTCACATTGTTTTCATTTATTTGATGAATGGTCTTAATAACGTTGCAATAAATGCTGGAATAAATACACAAGTGAATACAACATGTGGGATCATTCTGATTTTTCTAACACTTTTAGGGTGAAATGGCCAGTGAAAGAGGTGTGTAAACTGAATGTATGCCGACGTGAACTATTTATTACGAGGCTGCAGCTGTATCTCTGATGTCCCCTCTCTGCTTTTGCCCTTCTGCAGGGTCAGCTGTCCCAGGCTCTCAACGGCCTGTCAGACCGAGCCACTGAGGCCAAGGAGTTCCTGGTGCAGCTGAGGAACATGGTGCAGCACATCCAGGTACTGTCGCACACACATACACGAGCACACACACACACTTGCAGAAAATCACAGTTTCCCCCTGCTACATCCCGCCATAAAAACCTACATCCAAATATTTGTCCCTGCAACCCCCGACTCTCCACCACAACATGCCACTGCAGTGACAGACAGAGACAAACAGGCCTGTCAGACTCTTCAGTGTGCCATGCCATTACCTTTAACACTGGTTTAGACAGTGCTCACCGAATACACACAGCACTGTACATGACAGCTGGAAAATGACACAGTCTTGACTGGTGAATACACTGGGGTTGAAATGTAACACAAGTAAAGCTCACATCGAAGCGAGTTTTCTTTTTCCTTTGTTCAGTACTGACTTGTAACCCTGTACTTGTCATCAAAGCGTTATTTGCAACGTGCGTGCAGTATCTTCCAACACACTGAATCACATTAGACAGAAGGGAGACTTTCTGGTGTAGCATGATAATCTCTAAAATGGCGACAGGTTTGTCATATGAGCTGTAGGGATGTATAGCACAGCAGTCAGTGGAATCAATGAAGGAAATTAAAGGAATACTCCAATGTTTTGGGCTATATCCCCTTTTTCTGACTTACCCAGACTAACACAAGATATTTGATACCATTTTCACTTCTGTACGTCCAATGGTTCGGTTCCAATGGGTAAGGATTATTTTTTCACTTTGACAGAGCTAGGCTAATGACTCCTGTAGACTTCAAGTCTTTATGCTAAGCTAACACAAAATGCTAACCATCAGAACTGAACCAATGGATGTACAGAGGTGAAAATGGTATTGAACATATTTTCTCAGTCTGGGGAAGTAACTTCAATGGACTGAATGAATCCATTCAAGTTCTGTAGTTCAGAGCCAACAGGATCTGAAACTATTTCCCCCAGTCTTTCTCCTCACTTGGAATTTTACTTTTAACAAAAAATGTGATATTATTCAATCAGAATCATGGGAACCTCCTGGATAAATAAACAGTACTATAATGTTATATTATGGCCATCAGCTCCAAATTGTTTTAAGTTTGTTTCTGAGAAATCACATTTTTCTGTTGGTTGGATATATCAAGCGGCACGAAATACTGCAGCACCCATGAGCCTCATCAGCTGTTGCTATGGTGAAGACTTAAGCCACAAAATATTTTCAGATATATTCCATATTATTTTATACTGTATTGCAGATGGAAATGATCTAAGAATGTCTGTATAAAGCTACAAAGCTCCACTTCACCAGCAGAATTTGAGGCTTGGTGATTGAATATTGAAGCAATGCTCTGTGGGACTCCTAGATGACTCATCCCCCAAAGTTGTTACATTCTTGTACCTTTGCTTTTGTTTTGTTTTTTTAATCAGCATGAATTATTTCAGTGCAGTTGCTGTTTGTTTGTACTGATGAGTTTCATGCCCATTCAAGTGTTGGAAATGCTCAAACGGGATGTAATGTAAAATTGCATTTAGAAAAATGAATGGGATTTTTCATTCCGGGATCCCAGCCCAGTATAACCCAACACTTTGCATCTCCATGTTGATTTGATAGGCAATGCCCTTTCTATTGATTACATTTTGTTGGTATCACATGTAGATGAACTGTAAGCTTTACCTGGATACTGTACAAGCAGCAGATACAGATTATATTCCTGTATGCTCACAACCTGCTTGTCTTTGTGGAAACAAAGCTGTAGTTGGATTAGTAGATTAATTCAAGGAGGAAGTTGGGATTAGATACCTTTTGCTGATTGGTCTTCTCCTCACACAGCGGGCTGACGCTCCGGGGCGACCCTTAGAGACGTCAGGGTGGGGGACGCTGAAGGTGAGGTGGAGGGGGGAGGGGCCTGGAAAGTATGGATGTGTGAAATGAGCAGGACAGGGCGTAATTGTATGTACATTACTCAAAACGGTAGTCCCCGTGGTGTTGATGATTTTAAACAGCCTGCTTGTCTGATGGCAAGCAATTGGAGAAGAGGCAATGTAATGACATGCATTTTTCATGAAATACCTCGTGTTTCATTTGAAGGTAGATTGAATTCAAATGACCTAAACAGCACTGTTTCCACGTGCATCCTCCCTCATTTAGCCAGTTGTCGGTCTTCTGCAGCGTGGCTCAGTGCATCTGGCCTTGCATGGCAGCCAGTAGTGCAGAGCCTGATTCTTAATAAAAATCTGACCTGTCATAAAATTGCAGTTCTCACATTTTTGTACGTGTTTCAGTGTTAATCCCACTTGCAAATTAGTATTCTTCATTGATTCGAGGATGCTGCTTCAGTCGTTGTCTGTTTTTCTCTGTTTGGTCTTGGACAGAGTCTGTTGATCAGTAACATTTGGCTCTCAATCCTTATTTCACTCTAAAGTCTCTGTTTTCCTCTCTTTTCTGTCTGCCTGTTTGTTTTCATTTTAGTCACTCTAGTCTCTGCCAGCATTGTGATGTTCCATTCTCTCTCTCCGTGTGTGTGTGTGTGTGTTTGTCCTGCAGGAGAACGGAGTGGAGTTTGAGGCCTGTTTGGTGGCGCAGTGTGACGCCCTCATCGACGCCCTGAACCGCCGCAAGGCCCAGCTGCTCGCTCGCGTCAACAAAGAGCACGAGCACAAGCTGAAGGTGAGCGACCGAGCCCCCTCCCATCAAAACATATCCATCTGAACATGTCGTCTAGCATTGAGTCAGAAAAATCTTATTGTCCTTTAAGCTCCTGTTTTGTTTTTTTATTTCATTTTGGCAGCATCTTTGGTGCTAAGCGCTCACTGCTGCAGTGCTTCTGCGCTGCTTTTCTATCTGTCAATCAAACAGAGTGGGTGGTATTGTGATGTCTTTGTCCTTGGGTTTCTTTGTTGATGAAGTTTCTGTAGGTGATACTCTTTTCTTTCCCTGTTCAGCCATGGTGGCTGTCACTGCTCATGCAACAAAGTTCTTTCTTTAATTATTTCAAACAAACTGCTGTTGCTTCTTCTCAAAACATATAATATAAAAATGTATGTTTCCCTTCAAACAGCCTCCATTGGCATTGGATGTTTGCAGAGGATTTTATGAACTGGATATGCACTGAATCTACTACTGCTATCTGATGATAGCAGAACAAAGTGAAAAATTTATTTATATCAAAATGTCAGGGGAAAGTACTTTAAAAAGTGAAGAAAATGTGAAAAGTATGCCACCTGTATGAGCAGTTTCACCTTGTTTGAACTGTTACCTCATCCCGCTTGGAAGATTTTATTTTTTTCACTTGTTTCCAGAAAAACAAAATTTTAAGGCTCAAAACTGGATTAAACAACCAGCACTGGGGGACACATCTTGCAGTGTAGGTGAGAGTAAATGTTTGAGGGAATTCATGAGATATAAAAACCGATTCTAGCGATTTCAGAAGGCTGCAGCACTGCATTTTACTTCAAGCTGTTTGCAACACAAAGAACGGGAAACACGACCGAGAGATAGAGCCGACAGAAGAGGAGGAGGAAGGAGAGATACATTGTGCTGTACAGCATCCAATTTCATGCTTGGATGGTCTGTAGAATTAAGGTTTCACACACGTAGGTGGTTGGAGAAACACAGCCTATGCATGGTTATGTGTGAACACGCTCACACACACATATATATTTTTTCCTTCCCTTCCTCCTTGTATGAAATTTTTCATATGAAATCTGTTCTGTTAGCGATGGTTGGGTGTTTAGTGAGGGGCGGAGAAGCATGGGACCGGTTCACACCTCCAAGGCATGGGATTTTCAGCACGGCTCAGTGCATCTGGTCCGTCCTGACAGCCAGCAGGATGGTGGCTCCATGTGCCGCTGACACAAGAAAGATCTCCCCGTGATGGATCTCATAGGCTCTGGGTGTTTTCAGTCTTTATCTCTCATGTGAATCTTCTCCATTTATTTGCTGACACTGCTTCCATCATAGGAATTTCCCACAGAGTTACCAAAGAAAAACACTTCTATTTTGCATAATATTGCAAAGTAGACGTATGAATCTTTGGCTTGACACACAGTCAGTTCGATTTTCAGTCATTTCAGTCATGCAATCATTCAATTTCATAGTTGGCAATTAAGTTTATGAGCAATTTTTCTTTTTCGAACAATTCGATTCAAGTTTGTAAACCATGATTTGAGTCAACAATTCAATTCAGTACTTTTAACCTAAATTTAATAATCATTAAATAAACATGCAATTTTTTTCTTTTAAAATGTGAAAAAAGGCAACAAAATCACCTAAGGATACACCATGCACAATTGCCAAGGGTCAATTTAAGTGAGGACCCTTTACACTGACATATATGTGGTATAAGCACATAATCTCCCAGTGAGTTAGTCCACGGATGAGAACCTTGTAGACTCAACCCTCAAAATTACATGCTTATTCCACTCTTTTTGTCACTGGAGTCTGAAAGGTCTAAAGGTCCTCCACAAAAAAGGTGCAGTTCATAGTATTTTGTCAAATCACCACAACATTATATTAAATCATAAAGCATTTCATATCCGTTCAGGCCAGAGTCAGAGCAATTCATTCTATTTATTTCTTTCAGCAAATCAATACAGTAATAATCAATGCATCAGTGCAATGAATGAGTCATAGCGCTGGTATTCCTTCAGGGGAATTTAGAGCACTTTACGTGGATATTGTAGTGCCTGGAGATACACTGCTTGCTCCTTGAGTGCATCCCCTGTAATTGGAGCCCTTCTGATGGGGGGCAGTCAATGCGATGCTTTCTGCTTCATTAGCATCTGGCTTAGTGGCATAGGTCATACTGCCTGGCTAATTAAAAGAGACAAATTTCTATCCTAGTGCTCTGTGGATGATCATGTAGTCTATTGTGTGATTTCCAGATGCAGCATTTTGGATAGGTAGCATGTTTGTAGGGAGTATTTGCATATGAAAAGCATATTGTTGCATAGAAAAAGATGCCAGCTATGCATTTTATGCTCAAAGACACTAATGAAAATGCCCTGATTAATCTTGCTGATGCAGACACACGAAGCTCAGGAAACCATAAATGGAGTCGAAAAACATAAAGTCGAGCATTTTCAACAGAGGCTGCTGTATCCGGCCCTGGTGTCTCCCTGCGAGCTGCTTAAAGCCCTGCTGCTCTCCTCTGGTCCTCACCGATGACGCCAAAGCCTTGTCGCCATGGTGACTGGGACGTGATGAGATTGTTGTTTGAAGCTGTGGAGGCGAGAAGTAGCCCTTAATAACATGAGTCAGGTTCTTTTTTTTTTGTTTTCTCACCACACCAGGAGGAGTGCCCCTTTGTATTTGTTTTGAAAGATGGCAGGGGCAGGAGGTAGCTGGCAGCATGTCATGCTGATTGGTTATGAAAGCTCTCTGTCTCTTTTTTAACTTCCACCCTCAGTCCCTCACAGTTGCTCATCGTGAGATTCATAACTAGGGGTGTAATGATTCATTCATCGATGCATCAATTATAAAAGCTGTTGATGTAACTGAATCGATCTGCTAAAATAGAGTGAATTACTCTGACTTCAATATGAAATGTTGAAAAACAAACACGAACAGTGAAACATCTCCAGCCCAGTAAGTCAAACAAAGTGAATAGATTGATTTTCTCCAGGATATCCTCCTGTCTGGATGACTGAGACGAAGCCACACAGACCACACTTATGTTTATTTAAAGGTGCACTGCGCAAAATTGCAGAGAGTTGTTTTCAGCGACACACTTTAGATTCAACAGACAAAAAACATGGAATAAGCAGGTAATTTATCAGTGAGTCAGACTTATAATGAGAACCACACAGACTCATCAAATTCGTGCATAGTCCAAATTTTTATCAGTTGAGTCTAAATGTCCTCATTTAAATCTGCAATTTTGCAGACATTGAATTGAGATAAAATTTAGTATAAAAATGCTGAATCGAATCATTGACTCAAACGATGGTTAAATCAAATTGAATTGTTCCACTAAATAAATGAATAAATGAATAGTTTTTAAATTAAAATGCCAACTAGTGACTCGAACTGAAGCTCTGCGAAGCCAAAGATTCATGCCTCTCATGCATGGTGGTGCATTGCAATTATTTATCTTCCTGTAATGTAAATTCATTAAGAAGGATCAAACCTATGCATATTCTTCTGTCAGCCCCTTACAACTGTGTTTCATCTGCAGCAAATGTATGCAGGGCACAGACTCAGCAGAGATGCGATGAAGGATTCTTCTGAGAGCTGATTAGAGCAATACAAAGTGAATTGGACACCAAGTCAGGCTGCGTCTCCTTCCGCCCGCTGTGATGTTTGCCTGCTCAGAGATGTTTCGCTTTAATGAGTCGAGCGGCACCTCAGAGGCTATTTTTGTTCCCACAGTAGCGATCTGCTGTCTGTACGGCTGTCCTCCCTGTTGACTCCATCTTGTCCCTCTCGCTCCGGGGACATCCCCTTTCCCCAGGGGCTGCCGGCGCTCCGCTCCCCCATTTTCCCCTCGCTGAAACAACAGGGAACGGGTCGGACTGTACGCAGGCTGATAGATGATCTCGGGAAATATAAAAGAGTGCTGGAAGCAAATATCGAATGATTAATTCTCTCACTGTGAACGACAGCATTTTTTTTTATTGCTGCAGTGGGATCTTGCAGCAGGGACTGTTTATCAGCATGTTATGGTAGGAAAGACAGTGAAATGAGTATTGCTGAATCCAACAGAGGGATATTATTCACTAGAGGCTATAATTCCTCTTAATTCCTTGTGAAAGGCAGTGCAAGGATGGAAAGGCTCTTTCTCTGAATTTTTGTTTGCATCTGTTGTCCTTATGCTGTGATTTTGACCCCTCTTGATTTTACGTCTAGTAAGTCTAGTAATAGTAGTAGTCTAGTAGTAGTAGTCTTATTGACGTCAACAAAGTCAATTTTACAGTTGCATTTATTCTAAGTCTCTTTGAATAGGAGCTACATAAATGCCAAATAAATGAATGTAGAGGAAAAATCCAGCTTAAATCACTTTAACACTATTTAAAACCTTGGACTGGCAATTTATAATGGGTTTCTGTTGTTGTTTTGTTGTTTGGATGTTACATTTTTGTCATTCCACGGGCTAACTAGCCAAAAGTTAATCCAATGACGTCACTGGGAGATATTCTCAGAAAAGCTACAATGGTGTGTAATAAGGGGAAAAAAAATCAACAATCTAATCTGTCAGGCGTCAGCGTCAACCCCTGAAAAGCAAAGAGAAAAGGCTTCTTTGGAGACTTAGCAATTTGCAGCGATGCTAAACAAACATGCAGGGAAATCCAGCATAGAAGAGGGAGAGCACACTTCTTTCTCAGCGTGTGCAGATGCTGTCTATGTGCATCGCATTTGCCGATTTTATTAACAGAAAAAACACCCTAAAACAACAAAATGGCACAAGAAACACAATGTAAATCACCCATCCCTGCTTTTGCACATTTTTTTGGTGTTTTAGGGTGGAATTTTCCTTTAATTTAAATGTAACAAATGCACTGATGGTTAAAACAAAAGACAGGACATCATACAGGCCTTTTTCTGAAATGTTAAAAGTTGAGCGGGATGTTACATGACGAGCAGCTTCTTGATCCGCCCTGACAGCTGAATGTCAGTGGAAGTGGCACTTGTCACTTTGTCTGACCATCAACGCCCCGCGAAACATACAGGAAAGAGCCGAAAGATGCTCTAATCCCCTTATTCGTCTTCCTTTCATCCTGTAACAGTTTTATTTAGTCTGTTTCCGAGCCCCGACCCCTCTTACCTCGCTCTTCTCCCTCTCCTCTCCTGCCCTCTCCTTTTTCTCAGCCTCTTTACCTCTGTTTCCTCTTCACCCTCCTTCACTTTTCTACTTGTCTTCCCATTGTTTTCTTTCCTTCACAGTTTCCTATTTATTCTCTATCCATTCCCCTCTTCTTCCTCATTCCTAACTGAACTCACACAGCAAAAAAAAGAAAAAAAATCTCAATTTTACCAAGTACAGGTGAAGTACCAAGTGAAAAAAATCAGCCTGTGGGATGAGATAATCCCACTTGTTTCCATTGCTAATGAAGCTGAATTTCCTCCAGTCATGTGTCATTTTCTCAGCATCCCACATCTCTTACCTTCTCTTCTCCTTAAAATCCTCTCACCTTGGCATTTATATTAGTATCAGTAATCTCCATGCACTTCCCTCATGTAAAACCTTTTTATTCTATATTTTTTGTTTGGCTCCTGACTGGATGGCAGCCTGAGCAGCTGAGAAGAGCCAGGTGAGGAGACTGCGGCCACAACATCCTGCGAGGCCAACAGTGCCGCAGTGGCCTGATAATTATAACCACAGAAACAGATAGAGGGAGGAGGCAATTACTCTTACAAAGGAACACCAAGACCAGCAGGGCCACATATGTGCCTGTCAAGAGATAATATTGGATAATATTGGCTGTATTCAGTGCTTGGAGGCAGCACTGCAATAACAGTAACAACATAATAGACAAAATCTGTTGTATCATATAAATCTCTAATTTAAAATTGTGCTGTCAGGTTGTTTTAAAGCAGTGAAAAAAAAAAGGTTGATTCTGTGTGGATCGAGGGCATGCCAGCCCACGTCTAGTTTCTAGTTTCCAAGTCTAGTTTCTCAGCCCTTTTCTATCTATTCTGGCTAAAAAAATAAATGAATAAATGTATAAATAAATGTTTAGAAAAACAGAAATGCATGTGAATCACTGCACCAGACAAATAAAACGGCTCCTAATTTCACCTATGTGTGGTTTTACTGTGACTTAATAACGAAGGACCAATGTGGAGCCTGTTGAGAACCAGCGTGGCTGCTAACCCAAAATAGATCTCTGGCCTAATGTTAGCAGCTCCCCATATAACAACAGTAGTAGCACGTTTTAATGAGTCTGTGTCCCGCAGTGAGAGAAAACATTTCTTCCCTTCTGGGTCCTGGGATGAAGACGTTTATGACCCCCTGCTGTGCCAAACGTGAACCAAATGACTACAGAGGGATGTATTTACTGCACGTCTCAGCAGGACCACTCTGCTTCTCTGCTACTGTTTTTGTTTTCCCTGTTTGGGATTGTTTTAGCGGCGTAGTTTGAGTCGGTCTGACTTGGCGTGATGATGTGCTTAATCACCATGACAACTGCATATGTCGGAGAGGAGAAGGGGACCAAGTTTGTTTCCCCGTGAGCTTCATTCATCTCCTGCTGCAGAGACTGTGGCCCACTTTAACACCGCTAGCTC
>OMKZ01023409.1:0-12124 GCA_900302535.1 Neoniphon sammara
ACAAGACATAAAATTGCGCTATAAGATTAATAGGATATGAAAGAGTGTTATAATGAAAGTGTTTTATAATAGAAAGGACTTCCTTGTAAAATGTCACCCTGAATTAGTCAGGTGCTCACTTCTTGTCAGCTGCTTTTCAGACAGAAAGGTCAGTAACGCACCAATTCATAGTCAAGCCTACACAGTATAGTATACAAACTGCACTTCAGGATGTATTTCCCTTGACACTTAATCATCTAATGTGTGTGTGTGTGTGTGTGTGTGTGTGTGTGTGTGTGTGTGTGTGTGTGTGTGTGTGTGCGTGCATGCGTGCATGCATACAAACTTACATACATGCATTTGCACATGTTTGTGTATACATGCGTGCATGTGGGTGTTCATAGGTCCAGAAAGAGGCAGGACACCTATTTCAGGGATCTCTAAGTGTACATAAGTCCGAGGAGCCCTGCGACCCTTCCTGTGCTGCAGAGAGACCCTTTATTTTCCCCCACACCCGCTCACGCCCCCCAGTTCTCCCCACCATGCCCACACTCCCTGAGGAAGAGGAGGATTCCCCCGAAGACCTGGACAGTTCCTCTAGCTCACCCAGTACAGTGAGTACCCTCTTCATGTTCTTTACCACATATCCTCAAATACCTTATTGATATACTGTGTGTTTTTGCAACGTTTATGTGCACATTACATAGGTTTATGTGATGTGATTTTTGTTTTTTCACCAACAACATGAGTTGGTGAAAACTTGCGATTGAATAATCCATTTGGCACAGGTCAGGAAATTCTCTCAATGTTGCTATTGACGTCAGCTCTCCTAAAAAGGTGTCTTTCACAGTGCTATTTTTGTCTTCAAAAAGCCCCTTCTATTTAGCAGTGGAAATATTTAATTAATCCCACTTTATACAGAGAACAGTGTTCTCTCTCTATCATTCAAATCACACACTCATTTTTTTCTCTGGTTGATATAAATGCTCTCTGTGGTTATCCAGCTGGAGGTGCAATGCTGTTTGAGAGAACAGGGTAAGAAAAGGGTTATCATAGTCAGCACTATATGTTCAAGACATTTTGTTTTTACTGGTTTTCTTGTTTGGTTCTGCCCTCATATTTTTGTGACTTCCCGCCCAATATCTGCAAACTGACCTGTAAATCATTAGATTCCCGGGATATTTTTATGAGTCTTTGAGGGCCACTTTGCCTAATCTCTTACAGTAAATCACCCAGAGATCATGGTAGTGAGCTACCATTTAAGTCTTTAAAAACCAAAGAATTCTCAGTAGAGCAAGCTGGATTTATTTCGGGGCTTAACATGGAGCATGATGGTGAATGTAATTCTGCAGAATCTGATTTACTATACGTTCTGGAGACAACAAAGTGTTAAGCGGAGGGCTGCCTGACCAGACCAGCTGATTTACTCTTCCTTGGAGAACACTGTCTTCCGCTGCAGTCAGTCATAAACACAGGCCAGATAAGACATCTCTGCACAATGTAATGAAGCTCTGTAATCTAATCTTCAGGACATATGCCAGCTGTATGAAAGTATCCACCTTCATAACAGCACAACCATGGCCTTTCTGCAGCCTTACCATCAGACGGATTCCTTTTTATTAGGATTCTGGTTCAAAAGCAGCTCTTAGAGGAGCTCTCAGGGAATTAGTGTTTGATGTCTCTCTGGCTGTTTATTTGCATACTTACCTTTGATGGTTGGACAAGGGTTTTATGAAAGAGAAACTGTTTGGCATTTAATTTCAAAAGCTTAAGACTTCTTCTTTTTTTCTTTTGAAAATTAGGGTCATGTTTGATACAGAGGAATTGTTCATTAGACACTGCAAAGCAACTTGACTCATGTGTTAATAGACTTACAGCAAGAAGCAATGGATTAAACTATTTGAGTGTTGACTTGTCCATGTCATTTTCCTCTTGGGGACATAAATATCCATTCCTTTAGATAACATTACAGGCTGCAAAGTCTGAATGTTCTGTAGTCTTGTTGTCCTGTAACACTGGAAACTTGGTGACCTATTTACTGTGGTTATGCACTAAAATATTGAGGTTAATAATGACCTAAATGTTGTTCAGTTTGTACAATCCATAAAGTATCTGTGAATTGCTTTGTGAAGGAAGATGTACAGATTACACCAACACTAGTGTTTTAGTCATGTTGTCTTAAGTCTCACTTTGTTCCGTTTTTTTTTCTTTCTTTCTTTCTTTTTTAATCCTATGTCCAGTCCACACCAGGTGAAAGTCGAGCCGTTGTCATGACCGCCCCCACTATTGTCTTCCCACAGCAAGCCACTATTGTGCAACAAGATGGACGTCCTCTGGAGCAAGCAAGGTATAACAAAGAAATATTTTGTAAGCCTTGTGCAATTCAGATATTTCTACAGAAACATCTCCCACAGTATCATAGTAGCTCTGCGTAGCTGTAGAAAGTTGTTTCAAAACACTGTATCTGTAACATAGATATTTCTCTCCCAGACCACACAGTCCAAGAGCTCGCCTGGCCAGAAACTCCTCTGGAGGACCCATTACCACAGTTGGTGGGTAAACCCAGTTACTTCCTCACTCATATTTTTCATGCTTTTATTCAGGCCAAAGAGAATGCATGTGGTACAAACAGTACTGTAACTTATCTTGAGTTAACCACAACACTCTTAGGCTATTTAGATTTTATCTTGAGCAGGGTTTCTTCAACATTTTAGCCTAGAACTAAACTAGACAAAACTAGGGGAAAAAGACCTAGACCAAACTTTTTGAGCCTAGGGCCAAGATGAAGTCAATGTCAGCCCAGTCTTGGCACAAGAGTTTGCCCCCTCCAGCAGACAACACACTTTGATGGCCCACTTAGATCATGGTGTGGAAAGGAAGAAGCAGTTCTGCTCTTGTTTTCCCTGTTTTTGCTGTATCCCTGTGTTTTGAGTTTGATAAGCAATAGCTCTCTCAGAAAAAAAATCACATATGAAGGTGACAACTGAAATATTCAACTATTTGTACATTGCAACATTCCCCTTTATATTAAAAAATTCTTATTGAAGTCTTGCTGAGTTATGTTCATGGTCATCGTGCTTGTGAATTCCCACCTTCTTTTGAAAGAACCTTCCTCAGTCAGCTGTCTGTCCTCGTCTGGTGTGGACACACAATAAGCACCATAATCACAGATTAAGAAAACTTAATTTTGAGAAACTTCTAAGTTTGGTCATCAGTGTCACAGAGTCCCGAGAGATGAAGCCTTTGGTGTGCCATACAGTCTGTTTAACCAAACACTGTTTACCCTCATGCCTGAAATGCTTCTGCTGCTTTTATTACTTCTGATGTTGACTTCTGCACTAAGTTGAGGAAGGACAAAAAGTCAAGTCAGTTAACATCGCTGCCTGTGTATAACTGTTTTGTTGGTTGTCTTTATACCTTCACGGGCCTAATTGCAAATGACGTGTACACTCACTTGCACCCGTGAGTGTGTGTACATGTGTGTGTCTGTTTTCTTAGACAGCACAGGTAATGTGATTGACTTGGTGAAAGACCCTCTGCCAGAGCTGCAGCTCTCTGAGGAGGATCGGCAGAAGAACCTGGAGCTGCTGGAGCAGGCCAAGAAGGTCAGCGACCGCTTCCTGACTCGCCGGGGCCGCAGGTCTACCAACAGCCTCACTGACTCTCCCACAGGTAGTGCACACAAAACACACACACCCACCCACACACACACACACACACACACACACACATATACATATAGCCTCACAGGCACACCTACTCCTTGTATACGTTGCACATAATGTGTCAAAGAGGCACCAAGTATAGCTGATATAAAAGATATACAGAATAGTCCATGTACTTGTTTTAAAGGGATGGTACATACAGTTTAAAATAGAAATTTTCTTATTTAGCATTATTCCTCTGTATCTTCATCATCCACTAAGATTTGAGAGTTCCCAAAAATCAATAACTGGTGAGTTTTTTTCTACCAGGAGGGCTGGTTGGGCTTTAGTTCCCCTTGTAGGATAACAATATTGTCTGGACTCTAGACCAACCAGCTGTCCAGCAAAGTGAAAATATCCTGCTTGTTGTAACTGAAATAGCTGCAGGTCTTACTAGCACTGCAACAATTTTCAACAAATTTTCATGGCTAACATTGCTGTAGAGGTCACTTGCTAAAAACTTACACTTTGGAGGCTTGTAGTTGTAGAGTTGATGTGAGGAAGTTCGTGTCTGATTCACTCCATCAGCAGCTAAAGCTCCACATCACATTGAAGTGCTTTTATAGCCCTCGCTTCTTCTGATATAACATTAGATTTGTAAAATAATCCTCTGTAAAATGATGGATTTATATTCAGGAGCGGCACAAAATTGGTGTGCCATGTTAGCTAGCTACTGTTAGTACTGTTTGTGGAGGCTAGTGGAGGATAACAGGTGCAGCTCAAGAGTTAGCCTAATCAGAACGGGGCCAGATGAATTGACAAATCAACCAACAGGCCTCTCTCTGCAAAGAAAGGCCTTCAGAGTCTCCCAGTTTCATTATATTTTCTACATTAAAATGATAACAATAAAAAACATTTTATACTTTACCATCCCTTTGATCGATACAGGACACATTAACCCAAAATTTAAGTGAGTTCACTGAGAATATTATTATTATGGTTGCAGGTGCTTCTGCATAGTTGCATAACCCCATCTCATATAAACAGTTAGTACATAATAGGCTAAATAATCAATCACATCTCATTTAACTTGCTTTGTTATGTTAAATTATTGATAGAAAAGGTTGATAGAAAGGATTTAATGGCCAGGGTTGCTTCTTATATTTTAGGAAGACAGAATGTCACATGTCTAATTTACATTTCTACATTACAATCTACATTGTTTTATCCACAGGTCTTACTCCAACTCCAACTCCATCATCCTCACCATGTTCGTCTAGAAGTAGCTCACTTACCATGGCCCCTCAAATCAGTATGTACTTCAGTCTGTGCCTGTGTGCTCCTTCATAATAAAAACAGCGACTGTGTAAGAGTTTTCAATATTTTTCACCTATATTTTGTCTTAACGATGTAAGCAGGTGTTTTCTGCTCTTTCAGCAGTGGGATCCACAGAGGCAGCCCATGTTATCTCACCGACTGTTGGTCAGGTAAAGGGTTTATCTTTATTGAAAGTGATATATAATGTACAGCTGGAATTTTCATCTCAATGTGTGCTATTTTGGTCATCGTAATATGTTCAGTGTTCAGTTGAAAGTCATAAAAATCAACTCCGTGATTGTTCAACCAGTCAGTACTTACTAACACAGTGCAGTCACTTGTTGTAGCATCTGGAGGTTCCATCAATGAGGGAGCAGCCCAACGCCGCTACCCAGGAGCAGGAGGTCAGTCTTTTATTATTTTATTATTTTATCTTTGTCTTATTAATTAAATTTGATTGCACTTAATATTATATCATATCATATTACATTATCTCCTATTATCCAAAATATATATTACATCAGTGCATTGCTGCCACGTTTGTGTCCACCTGGTTACCTTGTTTACTTTTAGATTTTTGATACTTTTATATTTATGTGATTTTATTGTGTTTTGCTTTTTACTTGACTTTTATCATTATTATCACCATTGCACCGGGAACAGAGTAAATCACTTTTTGTTCCTTTAGATGTACAATGTATTGAAATGACAATCAAATATCTTGAATCTTGAATTCACTAGTTAGCACTTTAAGAGGAATTTATCTGTTTGGAAAAATTCAATACAATTCAAATTTGTAAACCGTGATTTGAGTCAGTGATTTGATTCAGTACATTTAGCCAAAATGTTAAATCATTAACAAACACATCCAGTGATTTAAAAATCCTTTTTCTTCTGAAAAGTGAAACATATCAGACAACAGAATCACTGTCACATTACTTATTCTAAAAAAAAAAACATTGACAAAAACAGTTGCACTTTATAGCATCCTGTTAGACCACAGCATTGGGTCTTTGGCCTTTAAGGATTGTTAATGAATTGATTTTAAGCATTTCTTATTGATTCAGGCCAAAGTCTGCGCAATTCATTCTATTTATTTCAGAATTTATAATTGGTGCAATGAATGAGTTGTTAGATCCCTATCTTTTATCACTGCGAATAGAAAATTATAATCCTAATATTCTGGCTCCTTTCATACCAAAGAATCACTAAGTGTTGTAATAATACTTCTTGTTGCCCTTAGACCCCCAGATTGTTGGTGGATTGGAAGCCCACTGAAAAAAGGAAAGTGTCCTCTGGTACCCTAACACCCCGTTTTGCTGTTCAAAAGGAGAACTGTGACCCTTGTGTCCCTAAGAAGAGCCCTGGTCCTCCAGTAGTCAATAAAGCTGATGAGGGATCTGGTCCAGGGCGAGGCCCCAATCAGGCCCCAGCTACAGGGGTGGCCAAACCCGTCCCCCGGCCCCCGACTCAGCAGGCTCCCTGTACAGCTGAGATCAAGACGATTGGGGCATTCCCTCCTCTAATGAGAGCCGTGTCCTGGGACACTGTAGGCACCCTTAATAGCAAAAATGGAGCCCCTAGCTTGCCCCCTATGGCAGAGGAGAACAGCTCTCCCCCGGACAAGCCTTGGGATGCTCTGTTCAAGTCTTCTGGGTACAAGGACCTCCCCGCCCCACCTGGAGGTGCACAGAAACTGTCTAAACTCAGAGAGGTACAGTGAAGGCCATGCAACAGTTTAGCATCATTTATCTTTAATGTGACTGCTACATCTGCTTGGTTTTGGAATTGATTATCACTTTAGTGTAAAAAAGTAAGAAAATGTTTTGTACTTGTGTTCAGGCCACAACATCTGCTCTGAATCTTTTCTTTTTGTATTCAGGAGCACAAGCTGATGAGGAACCAAAGCATTGTGGGATCTAAGTTACCAGACTTGAGTGAAACTGCTGAACAGGAAAAAGGTAGCTGACTTTGTTTGTCCTATCATCTACTGAAGACAAAAAGTGCTAACAGCAGTACTCGACCAAGTGTGTGTCCTTTCTGAGCCACAGGAAAATTATATTCCAGTCACAAAATGTGATCTTTTGTCTTCTTTTCTTCTTCTTGTGCCACCCATTCACAGCACTGACAACCTAATAGCAGTCATAGGAAAGCTGTTTTAGATTTTCATCAGCAGATGGCATGATTTTTAAAGTGTTAGGACCATTCAGCAGACCATCATGGATGATAAGCCAAAAGTTCATTAAAGATTTGGTTGTGTTTAAAGAAAGCAGATAATTGATTTGAGGTCTGGTGCGTCCATTGATATACCTGCAGGTCCTCCAACCTCTCCAGCCTCCCCCAGTGGTGAGGAGACTAAGGAGAAGTCTGACGCCATGCCAAACATCTCAGATGTGATGCTAAGAAAACTCAAACTTCACCGGGGTCTACCAGGCTGGTGTGTAGCAGGCCAACAGCAACTTTTAACATGTTTTTGCTTACTAATAATTCAAAAGTAGTCCCTCTTACATGTCAGTAACATTGTCTAAAAATACATACAGTATATTACTTACTTTACTAACAATTAATCTTTGATTTTTATTCCAGTGCACCTCCACTCACTGAAAAAGAAGTTGAGGTTGGTATCTGATCTGTAAAGGTTATTAACTCATTCACACAAATTAATTATTTCTTTATACAGTTTAACGAAGATACAAAGCCTCAAAAGTTTAAATTATTTGTATACATGACAAATTATTAAACATTTTACATTGTCCGCGCATACTGCTACATTAATGTTCTTCTGTGGTGCTTCTTTTTTGTTTGTCTTGATTAACAAATACACATTTTAATGGTTAATCATATGAAACCCTTGACATTGCAAAGTAAGAGACTATTTGACTGAATTGCATGTTATAAAATGCAGTTAATGGTTATATAGCTACTTGGGAGTCAACTTTGCATAGTCCTTTATTATCAATTTCATTTCAATGATAAAAGCATAATCATTACTGAAATTAAATATTATTTTATTCCTAGTATAATAAAACACAATTTAACATATTAATAGCTTAAAATACTATCATTTTCTGTAAGCCATATTGTAGCTCATTTCCATTGTAAGTCAATAAATTTCCACTCTTAAAATTTCCCAGGGTAATCAACTGTCTTCATGCGTCATCTTAGAAAAGGTCAGGCAATTTACTGGTAGTCTGTTTACTTTGAACAGCAAAACTGGACCGTACACTGTTTTGAACATTGCAGCCAGACGATATTATTGCACCCTATGCTGAACATTTTCCTAGTGTAGGTCCAAGTTTATGATAATTACCCTGTTTTCTCACCACAGTTGTTAATTACTCAGTAGTAAAAATCGGCTGTGTATTCGGCGGTGTTGTGTCCACAGGAAAGTGGTTCTGTGTTCCTGCTCAGGACTGATGAGAGCCTGTGTGATTTCCTGTCCCTGTGGAGAGAATGCAAACATAAGTGAGCCCATCAGTCCCGGGCTTCAGCCCCTCCTGCTTCTCCCATGAGGATGCGTCTGGCTCAGGACAGTCAGAGGTCATATATTTCCTCTCGGTCTCGGCCCATGTACGCGCGGACAGCGTTTGGAATGCTGCGCAGACCGGCTTTGATCCTCACAGAAAAACACTGGGAGGTCAAATGGCTGAGTTGTCGCTTATTACCCAGGCTTATCTCAAGGCCGCTGGATTTATCTCTCTCAAGACACTGACTAGTTCACTGATGGAAATGTGCACATTGGCTGGGTAGGGCACTGAGTGGCATGGAAACAGCCCTGTTCAGTTTGTGTGTACTGTGTAAACATGTTCTTTGCGCAGATTGTTCAACGTCCGCATCTCTTTCATCCGCTCGGTGTGGACGTCCAGCGAGTTGGTGTGTCCGTCCTCAACAGCTGATCTTGATGAAATGTTTCCTATGTGGCCATTCATTTGAGCGCTCTAATGCAGTCACATCCTCCCAACAGAACGCGTTTGTTCAGCTGTCGCTGGCATTTCGTAATGACAACTACACTCTGGAGACCCGACTCAAGCAGGCAGAGAGGGAGCGCAACCTGACTGAGGAAAACACCGAGAAGGAGCTAGAGGAGTTTAAAGGTGCATTAAAGGTCAGTTCCCCATCATTGACATTGATAAGCAGATCATTGGATGCTACATTAATTTGCTTTGCAGCATCTCACAGGTGCAACAAGTTAGGGTCATTTTTAGTAGTTGCAGTTTTTTTTCTCATTGGTGCTTTGCTTTTGGATGAAGTAGAATCCACTGAATTTTTTTATGTCTGGCACGAGAATACACTTGCAAATACGCTTATATTTGGTCCTTTTATACAGCATGCTGTAAAATTTAATGTTTATTGGAAGTATGCCACAACAAGTATTTATTTTGTTAAGAGGATGGGTGCTCCAGCAGCTCCTCAGTTCTGACCATATATGCATGTCATCCCCTCATGTTCTCCCCCATCTCCATCTCCTTCCTGTCAATCTACACTGTCACTGTCAAATAAAGCAGAAATGCACAAAAAAAACAAAAACAAGAAGGGCATTATGTTTTTTTTTTCTTCTGAGAATGATGTAATTAAAGGTTGCTGTGTTCCTTGCAGATGACAGCACCACAGTGGCAGAACTTGGAGCAGCGTGAGGCCTACCAGCGTCTCATAGAGACAGTAGCGGTGCTGCACCGCCTCGCCACGCGGCTGTCCAGCAGGGCCGAGATAGTCGGAGCAGTTCGACAGGTACAGTGACATGCACATCCAAAGGATAAACCACAAGTCCCTGCAGTACACAAATGCTTTAAGCAGAACAGCTCAGTGAAAGAGGAAAATAATGCTGCAGTGTGAAAACATATCTTTAAAAAATACTGTCCTCTTCAGGATGTCAAAGAAGATGACACTGGAATGTTTTTCTTGGCATTAGAACATTAGAAAATATTTTTCTAGTGTTGTCCAAAGCAAATATCAGTAAATGAGCAGATAATTTCTGCTTGCAATATTTGTAGTACAAAGTTTTTCAGCTATTTATAACCCAGATGTCTGTAGGTCTATTCTAACCGGCAGACTCTGAAGTCATTTTCTGACAGCAATCCAGGCATTTTATATATTTTAAAAAGTTTTATTTTCTTTGAATCCACTGGTTCACACAGTTGGGTATTTGAATTAAAAAAAACTTTTGTGTGTGATATTCCTTGCTCTCACAGCATGTAGCACAAGGTTCATGTAGGAAAGGCAGAAATGTAAAAGTTATCTATGTGAGGGTCAATTCCAAAGTTGAAGTAAAATCTACTTTCATCTAAGAAATTCAGTTGAAATATAAGGCATTTATAGAGGAGTGCAAACCTCACTTAGATGACCCCTCAGAATCAACAGGTTAACACAGTTCTTTTACAGGAACGACTGTCAGCTTTTCTTTATATTGGAATCCAGGCTCGTCCTGATTGTTCTTTCATTGTGCAACAGGAGAAACGTATGAACAAGGCCACTGAGGTCATGATGCAATATGTAGAAAATCTGAAGAGGACCTATGAGAAGGACCATGCAGAGCTGATGGAGTTTAAGAAACTGGCCAACCAGAACTCTAATCGCTGTTATGGAGGGTCTGTAGACACTGGAGGTAAAGCTACACCAAAGATAGCTCTCAGATCAAGTACTGAGGGGAGAGGGAGTGAAACTCAACCCACTTAATGTTACATTTCTCCTGCGCAATGGGATTCATTCTTTCAGGCATAAAATACTGTTTTTTAACCTTGTATTTATGTAGGCAGGGGTTTTAGTAAGTTTGTATGTGCTTTTATAGCACTGTTATGTTGTAAACTTATTCTCCTCTGGGAGCAACCCAGTACAACCCAAGTATTGTAATCACAAAAGCAGAAAATGATTAATCTATTTTTGTTAAGTGAGTCTAGAGTATTTTTGGTGCATGATAAGCTTTTAACTTTTCAAAGTGTTCCACAGTTAATAAATGAGCAGTTTCATTGAAGCAATTTGGTGTGATGGTTGTTTGACAATAATGATTGATCATAGTTCTTTGCTCTGTATTCCTTTGTGTTACATAAAGATGATGGAGTTCCACGGCCATCAAGATCCATGTCCCTCACACTAGGAAAGGTAAAGCACTTTAGTTTTGCCAATTTGTCAATTTGATATTTTGCCATTTTGGAAATTGTTTATATTTCATCTTTAAATTATTGCTCATGAAATTGTTTTCTTTCAGTAATATCAACGCGCTTCTGTAGGTATAGAGCTCTAAAAATTTAAGGGACAGTTCATCCAAAATAAAAAAAGATATTTTCCCATTTACAACTAGTACAATCCATCCAACCAGATAGTTTCTGTTAGATCTGGCGAGGTTTCCAGTTTTCTGTGATCTTCCCTGTCTCTTGGCACTCCAGTAGAATGGGACTGGATGACTGTTGTTTTGTGGAGCCATCAAACCGTCAAAAATTTGTATGTGAAAAACTCAACAGCAGCAGCTCTTTACAAAAACAATGACACCTGACATAATCCAAAGCCCTCAAGGGGGGAAGAGTTTCATTGGGAACTATTTCCTGCAGAAGAACACGAGCAAACAGAGAAGGTCAGTGAGAATAAATACAGTTGGCCTTGCCAAGTCACACAGAAACTATCTGGATGGGTAGGTTGCAGTAGGATTAAATAGGAAAACATCTTTTGTATTTGAATTTTTAATGAACCGTCCCCTTAACATCATCAATAGTTTATCGCTCCATTAACCCTGCTGGATGCTCTGTCTCCCTCTTCACTGTCCCGTACCAGGCGTTGCCCAGACGCAGGGTGAGCGTGGCGGTGGTTCCTAAGTTTAACCTCCTGAACATCCCTGGTCAGACTCCAGCTACAGCAGGTCCGGGCCCCAATCCCGCCTCAGCCGCCACCTCTGGACCCTCCGCTGCTGCTGGTCTTCCTGTCCTGGTAGGTCCTCTTGTCCTGTCTGTAACTGTCTCATCTATCCCATTATAATTATGAAGAATTGTCAGTAGCGACATTGTTGTTTGTTTATCCCTTGTAGTGTGAGGCGAATGATATGAAAGGCAATGCTTCCACGGACACCGCACAACCGTCAACAGAATGGTATGTTTTGTGTGTGCTGGTGAATTTTTGCTCACACACACACACACACACACACACACACACACACACACACACACACACACACACACACAACATCTTCTCTCTGTATT
>OMKZ01023413.1:5803-15818 GCA_900302535.1 Neoniphon sammara
CAAAAACACACACACACACACACACACACACACACACACACACACACACGGGCGCGCACACATGCAGAGATATACACGTGGATGCTCTCAGGCATGCAGGACTACACCGCCTCTCTGCTGTCAGTGTCACTTTCACTGCCACTGTAAACAAGAAAAAAAAAAAACGTACACTGCACACTGCAGCATATCAGCAATGTCAAATATACAGCAGGTTCTGTGTAATCTGTACTGTCCTACTAAGCTAGGCTGAAAAAAAATAAAATCTCCTCCATATCGCCATAGAAATGATTCCCCACCCACACTGTCCTCTTTTACATAATGTCAAGTCTGGATGAATATTTCATGTACAAAAATACAGCGCCTTGCACTTAGAGGAATCCAGTGCTCCAGCCTCAGCCTCATTTTTCCAGTTCAGACCGTTGCTGCAGAAAAATAAAACAGATTATATTGTGTTTGACGTTGACATTTGACCGTCTACGAGTTGATTGTATAGCTTAGGCCAAAGAAAACGACAGGAGCTTGCCATGTACCGTCATAATCAATAGATCTCTGCTCAAAAGATCCAGCTCTCCCATTCTGCTCCCTCGCCACAGTCCAGTCGTTTCACGCGCCATTTTGCCTTCATATATCTGTCCCTTTTGATCCTTCCCCCTGTCTCGCTGTCTTTCTCTCTGTGCCTGTCTCTCTCTCTCCTTCTCCCTCTCTTTCTATATCTGTCTCTCCCCCTCATGCCGCATTATTTACAGTGTGGAAATGCCTCAAATTGGCTGCCACTACTTATTATAAGATGCATTCGTCAAGGGCATGGATTAGACTCTGGCTCTGACAGTCCCAGTGCATCTTGGGAAAGAATAAGGGAGAAGAGATGTGGCGGGGGGGAGAGAGGGGGGAAAGGCTGGTGGTAGGGCTCTTTCCCTCAGTGTCCCTGCGTCCTGTGGTGGTGTGAGGTGCTAAAGGGTTGGATGTGCAGAATAACCTTGGTGGCGTTCTGCATCGGTGACATCACAGGCTCCGTCCCGCTGCATTGGCCGACGTCACCGGTGCTGCAGCAAGACTAGGCTGATATCTCTCCTCCTCTTCCTCTCCCTCTCTCCTTCACTACCCCCCAACCCCACCTCCCTCTCACTCTTTCCCTTGCTCACTCATTGTCCTGGTCTCCCTCTTATTCTCTCCCTCTCTCCCCTGAACTCCCTCACTGCTCCTCCTTCCCCTGCTATCTCATCTGAAGCTGCAGCTGCACTGTGCCTTAACATCACAGCTTTCTCCTAAGAATGAGAGTCACTTGTACAGTTTGAACCCTCCACATAATGAAACACATGCATCACAGGCTGATGTGGTGTAGCCTTTATTTTCCTCTGTGAATTTTGTCTCTTTTTCCTCCCACTTTCTCAGCCGTGCTCTTTGAATCCGTCTTTTTGTCTTATAGTTCCGCAGTAGGCACCGTGTCTCCTGTCTCCCCTCCCTGCACCCACCCAGGGCCGAGGGCTGACACCCAGCTGCTTTGCAGTTGATCCCCAAGGCTTGACAGCAAAGGTTAAGACAGCCTCAGTGGCCGGTTTACCATGCAGCACCCTATACCTGTCCAACTCCCCCACACTTCCCCTCAGTCCCTCCATCATCTCGCGGGGATCACTTCTCTTTTAACACCATTCCCTCTTTCTACTCGCGTCCCTCTCTGCCTTGATCTTCAGGCTTTGGCAGGGCAGCTCCTTAAGACCCCTTGCCAGGGTACAGTTACAGAGGATCTGCTATATCCAGAGCCCAGTCTGTCATCACGAATTACAAGACCCATGTGGCTTAAAGACTGCAGCGCTGCCCCTGTTTTATGAGGTTTAACAGTGCCAGGGCATGTCTCTTCCATTATGCCATCTCTGGCCTACACACGCGCAGCAAACACATTTGGGCTCTCAACCACTGCTCACTACCACCCGTCTTCCTCTTCCAAGCCAGTCTATCAACAGTCACGAGGCTCTGGTCAGTGCCACTCAAATTCCCCAAGCCTTTCAGCAGCTACGGAGCTGTCAGCAGCCCTCCAAGATCACATCTCTGCCCAGCAACGGACTGTAATCCATCCACTTCATAATCATCTTCATCATTGTCCCCTTGATACAAATATTATTTGGCCAACACACACACACCCGCTCACTCACTCATGCATGCCGATAGACATACCAGGGACCATTTTGAGGCTGTCTGATGATCCGATTAACGTGCATCACTGCCAAGATGTGCATGTGCATCAGTAAGGAGGGTGTTTGCCTGTGTGTGCATGTGAGACACATAAAGAATAGCAAAGAGATAAAAGGAGAGGGGGGAACAGATGGCAAACCTACATGAATATCTGCACCCTGACCTCACTTCTCTCTGCATATGTGTTTGTGTTCTCACTGTAATGAGAAGCTAGACCATTGGCGACAGCTCAGTATAGCAATGCACATCTCATCTGCCATGCTGTCCCAGACACACACATACCTCTCCCCACAGACACAAACACACATGCAAGAGACAGTCGCCCCTGATGTCCCTGCACTCCCCTGATGGATGACTCACCTCTGTTGTTTACTCTCAGAACAAACACATTAGCTAGTAGCTAGCCTTTCAACAGGAGATTAGCCACACTAGCCTCTGTAATGGATCTTTGCTCTGTTTTTTCTGGGCTGGAATGCGGGACATTCTTCAGTCCCTGAAAACCTCCAGACTCCAGAGTCCATATCCCACTGTTATCCTTACTGTGAGATATTGCAGATATGCTGTGTGCTGCCCGGTAGCATGTATATTTAGATCTCACCCGCTCCATAAGCAAGCAATTAAGTCTAGGTTTATGCAAAGGCCATCTGACCCTCTCCGACGAGCAGCTGACGCCGATCACTGTATTTGTGTCATTAGAGCTCACGTATGCCAGCCTCGCATCAATAATGTATACTGTAATAATGTGTATTTGTGCATGGTGGCGGGACGGGGAGAGGGAGGTGTGGTTTATGCAGCCTTCAGGCAGATAGCATGGCATCCTATTGACCCAGAGTTCAACTCGCTGTGGCATGTCTGTCAGCATATGGCTGTGGTAATGAAAAACTCCCTGCAGTTGTGAAGCTGGAGCCAAGGTACTGTTAGCGTGTATGGAGAGGTTTAGACCATAAGGATCTGTGGAGGATGGAAGTCAAAGAAAAAAAAAATAGATGACAAGCAGACATAAATGTCTGCTTGATAACTTGTAGTTAAACTTCTTCAACCCTGGTGGTCCCAGCAATGGGTTCATCATTACAAATACATGCCGTGCCTCTGAGCTTCGTTCAGTCCCACAGAACTTTATTTTAAGTTCTAGTGGAGATTCCAAGGTTTCCAAAGATACCAAATATGTCTTGCTGAATTACAGGGAAATGTGTATAAAATGATGCACAAGACCTCTAGATGTTTTCTCTTTGACGTAATGCTGCAGCCATAAAACAATGGCATCTTGGGTTTGAATATTTCTCTCAATATAAGCATAATGTAGCTTCAATGAAGTGTTGCAACCAGTAGATACAGACTATGTGTGTGAAATTGTTGTATAACATGAAAAAAAGTTTGTTTTTTGCAACTTTGGAGCTACTTAAGGGGAAATTTAAGGGAAAATCAGAGCTGCAGGGGTTAACTTGACAATCTGACGGAGAAACAGAGATGCACAGTATAACATGACCGAGACAAGGGGAACAGAAAGTGTCTGCTGTCCTCTGGCATTTCCATCACTGGGCTCATCACTGCGTCCATGATGCAATCCAGCTATCTATCCACTGTAAGCCTGCCTGCAGTCTGTGGTCTCCAGTCCACAGTGTGTATTGAATGACATGCTATCATATTAATGTGTGTGTGTGTATGTGTGTGTGTGTGTGTTTGTGTGCACAAGTGTCACGGTAAGCCAAGTCCAAAGCCTGCAATGTTTTATTCACCTGTTGGCATTAGTGTCCACTTGCGGCATAACCCTGCTCTCCCTGCTGTGTCCCCCTATAGAGCCAGGCAGAAGCCCACTACAAAGGCAACCGCCACGCCAGGAGAGTCAAAGGCATCGAGACCTCTAAGAGTCGTCCTCAGGAGGGGGACAAGCCTCAAACTGTCCCCCCCACCTCCTCCCCCTCTCCACCCGGGGCACCCAGTGCTGCGCCTGACAGCGACCCCAGCAAACCAGGTGAGAGAGCAGGAGCCTGCAGACGCCCAGGACCAGGAAAAAGAAACATCAGATGCTTAACATTTTGCTGGAAATTGAAATGGAAAATGTGGCAAATCATTGCCCCACAAATACAAGGAATAACAAACAGATCTAATCACATCAGGCCTTTGAGTATATTGTTCTGTTTGTGAGTGTCTCTGCTCTCTGTGTGGTCTGACATAGCTAAATGCTAAGGTGCCTTTTCACAAACAAAGCTCCAGCATAGTTTATAGCCAACGTTGCTCAACACAGCTCAGAAACTGTTTACACTGACAATATGCTATTTCGCACAGAGGACAAAATTTCAATAGATGCACTAAAGGAGATTTTTGTTTCCTAAACCGAGCAAAAATGAAACAGAAGTCATGCCATAACACAAGTGATAAAAAAATATAAAATGGGTAATTGCCAGAACTTTGAATGTCCTAGACTAATGTGTTATGCTTCACTTTTAAAGGAAGAAACAATTTTTTTAATGGTAGCTAAGTTCTATTTGAACTCAAAATATTGAGGATTTTTTAAAAGTGAACTTTAAAAGTGGGACATGGATGTAGAAACATTCCTTGCAGTGGTTTGAGACACATGAAATTACATTAAAAATAGAAGAGTCTGGTCTTGAAATAGAATCTCAGCTTCAGATCAGTCTGTCTGAGGCTGCTGTTTTGACTTAGCTTTAACTAGTAAGCGTTGGCAAATGCTTGGCACAAACTGGTGAAGATTAGCTGACTAAAAGAAAGCAGGTTCTTATAAAATTATAGTTAAGAACAGACTGATTCCGTCATTATTTTCCATGGTTAAAAAAACTGAAATCCTAATTTATGCTAAACAGAATATTGAATATATGAGATGTTTTCATCATTCCTTCAAGCAACTGATTTCAATTTGTGAATGCACTTCACTCAATAAGTGCTCCCACACTCAGAGCATATATAATATAGAAGATATTTACACTGGAAACATTACCTAATAAGCTGGAGAACCGGATAGTGTATGCAACTCAAACAATTAATTTATTGTTTACAGTAATGAGAAACACTCTTGTTTTGCTGATGACTTCAAATCTATATTCACACCACAGATGTAAAACGATTTGTTATAATTTAGGACTAAAGTGATGTTGGGGAATCCCGTGAAACATTCAGTGTATCATGTCTGGCCAACAGTTACGTAGCACAGAGAAGAATAGATCTGCCGACATGAAAACCAGATGTCCTGCCTGCTGACTGACAGGTTGATTTGAGTACAGGCATCATTATTGCACCAGATACTGTTCTCTGTGCTGCTCCAGCCAAACTCCAGTAATGCTTTGTTCAACTGGAGCGATGTGACGTTGGCTTAGTGTCCAGCATGTGTAGACTGTGAGCAGGTGACTTGGCATGATGCAGTGGCAAGGCGGCATGGCAGTTTTTGGCATCCGTTCAAGAAGCGCCATTGTAGTGTATGTGTGTGTATGTGTGTGTGTTTAAATGGCACTGCAGAGTGTGTTATTTAAGCAATAAAACACACCGGTGCAAATGTATGTTACAGCAAAACCTTGAGTGTATTATTGCGATTATACCACAGTTTCATTATTAATTTGTTATTGATTTTTGCTCTGTTGAGAAGCAGGGGCCCAAACCTCAGTCAGTCAGTCAGATGGTCAGACAATCAGTCAGTCTAACAGTCAGTCAGAGCTGCATATTTCCAGATCTATTTGGTGAATCACTATGAAATTTGGTGAAAACATTCATGCTGGCTAGAGGATGAAACCTGACAATTTTGGTGACCCCATGACCTTCCCTCTAGCACCACCAGCAGGCCCAGCGGGGTGAAAATGATTACGCAAAGAAAAAAAGTTCCACCTACATGACTGTTACTGTGTATCAGCTGCTACAGTTTAACACGTCAACCGTCACGTTATATCACCTAGTTACAGGTTACAGAAGGAAAAAGAATGTCTCTCAGCCAATCAAAATGCAAGATTGAAGCTGTGGTATAGTGACAGTATGACATCAATTGCCTCCGTGTTGAAATAGAGCATGTAGTCTTAATCTAGGGTGAGGGGAATAAGTGCGAAATTAAAATGTGGAAGAGACGGATTGAGAAAAATAAATTTGGCACTGGAAGAGCCTGATGGACGGACTGGAACCTAAACCAGCATCTGAAAGGACGGCACGGCTGATCTTACTGTAATGAAAAGTAATTCTCTGTTGGCAGATTATTTTATTAGCTGTTATGGATGCAGGGCATGCTCAAGGCTGTTGCAAGCACTCTTGCTCTTTAAAACTCTATATTACTGTCTTCTTCTGTCTCTCTCTGCTGTGCCTGTCTGTCGCTCTCTCTCTGTCTCTCTCCTTCTGTTTATCTCTCTCATCTTCCTATTTCAAGCTATAACTCAGAGGCTGGGTAGTCTGTGCCTCTGCCCTTCTCCCGTCTCCGCCCAGAACTTTCCATTCCCTCAGTGTCACCATGGATCAAACGCCGAGCAGTGAATGAACTGGCCATGTTTAGGTGACATTTACAAAGGCTTCAGCGGCTTACTGTTTACCAGACATTTCCACCTTATTGACAGGAGGGCACAAAGCAAGCACGAGGAAAGAAAAGACAAAACTTGGACCCCAATAAAGGCCAAAATAGCACATCATCGTGTCACATCAGAGGTGTAAACATGTCAGCGTGTCCGCCTGCTTTTCGATCATAAATGTAGCCCTCTCTCTGGCTGACCCTGGAGCAGCGAGAAGCCAGTCTGTTCGTTTCTCTCCTTCATGGGGGATGTGAGGCTGCAGCTCCAGCCCAGACGCCATCACCGAGGGATCCAAGAGTATGGGGGAGCCAAAACAAGCCTGCCATGATCTAAATCTGAAAGTAGTAACATGTGAAAGAATGCTGTTTTCCATCCAAGCTTCTTTCTCGTGACCCTGGAACCTCGTCTCTTCCTGGTTCGCCTGCTTGCTTGTGTGTGTATGCGTGTGTGTGTGTGTGTGTGTGTGTGTGTACGTGCGTGATTCTGTCCCAGTGCACCAGTAGAATAACAGCCCTGTGGTAGGGGACAGAGCTGTGGGAGCAGCCAGCTGTACGTGGCCCCAACTGGGAGATCAGCGTCTGGAGGATAGACGCTGTGGCTCGGACTGGAAGCTCAGCATGGGTCACGTTGGGCCACTGACTCCGAGGCTGACACATAAGACACATAGGCAGGGGCGTTTCTAGGATTTGAAAAGGTCCCCCAATTGGTTTAGCACTCTCCCTCTTGTGGCTGTTGTTTTTTTACATTTCAGCATCTGCAAGCACCATTTTCAAGCATTTGGTGATAAACATTGAGAAACTAGATTACCTAATTCAGTATTAACAAATAACAAAAACTATGAGAGAGAGAGAGAGAGAGATGCTGTATGTTTGTATGTAAATGTTGCTGTATATAAATGTTTATTGTCAATGTCAGCAATTATTCACAGTCATCATTACCCTTTCCCACAATACATAGAAAAGCAGAAATTTCTTAAAATAACAGTAAAATATGTTCATATTTTACATGGGGACACAAACGGATATTAAAGTGTTACTTTCACTTCACCGGGAGTGTGTTCCCCCAAAATGTATGGGGAGATACTGACCAGCAAACGCCACAATTTTGAGCAGCGACCCACAGCTGAAAAAAATGTCTGGATGGAAGAACAACGAACATTTGTCACAGAAACATTATCGACGCTCTTTCCACCCCTCTTGCTTCAAAAGTGTGGGAACTACTTTCTTAAGGAAAATAGTCCCCCCGTTTTGCAACAACAAACTGAATTTCTGCGGTGTCTCTTTTACAAACACTTTTCTGTCATTCTTGCAGTGTTTTCTGCCACGATTGTGGCGCCAGATGCACAAACAATGTGCACAAAAATGTGTTAACAGAAACTGGTATTTACTAAGAAAAAAGGATACATGTGGTGAGTGTGTGTGCCTCCACGCACCATGCTTACACAAAGTTTTTGGAGGCAGGCTGATGGTAATGTGGCAAACAAAATAAATAAAGACAAAATTTATGCAACATACTATTATATCTATCTATGTATTGTGTACATGTATAATTTTGTAGACTTATGAAAATATCAAAGCAGTTGAGTCATACATCATACAGTGTATTGACTGAAGAATCACTTACTACTGATGATGGTTTAGAACCACATGTGATATCAATTAATAGACATTGCGAGCTCTAAATAGTCATAGCTATGCATAATGAGACAATGGCGTCTTTGGCACTGTTGGAGGATCTTATCAATTAATGCAAGAATGAGAAGAGAGACTACACTGATAGAAGAGCTCCCAGCCCTCCTCAGCTCCCCTCCACCTCTCACACACTCGATGTGCGCACTGGTTTGCATCTTCGCCTCATGTTTGTTGTCTCGCTATTTGTTTTTCCCCTCTGACAGGGTCAGGAACTCAGAACTGACCACATTAATGACTTCAGTGATTGCATGTGTGTGTTGTTTTGTGCAGCGCTTTATTCCTCCCCTCCCTCCAATTCAACAACACTTCTGCTCTACTACATTGACATGCCAGTTCTTTCTAGACCAAAATATATTCGGGACTCAGCTCAAAACATTCATGGCTGAAGCCTGAATGCCAGGGCCTAACAACGCCACTGCACATAGGCTATAAACATAGGCCTGCACACACACACAAACATTCCCATGAACACACACAAACACACACAAAAACACACAAACAAACAATGTGGTCAGGCTGACGGAAGGACAGGGAGAAGATTTCCCACAATTCAAATCCCATCAACACAGTGCAGTGTTTGTTGTCGATGCTCAATGATTTTTCTGTGCATTGTCTGTTTGTTGATCTGGCTTACGGGCGTTTACACAATTTCATCTGCTTCTGAAAGACTGAGATATGATACTTGGCCTCGCGCTGGCACATTGGCCTTCTCTTATCGTTGAGCGGCTGCATCAATTTCGGCAAAACCACGCAGCACATCCTGTTGACAATAGTGGAAACTCACTGTGAAAGTGACGAAAACCACTTTTTGCCACGGGCCAAAAAAAATCCAAGAAATCCAAGTCAAATATGATACGATTTGAATGGATGCCGCTGGCTCTTCGGTCTTAATGCCGTTGCACCAGGCCATGAGTGATGGGCCTCACATGGGGTTGTGGTCACCGGTCCCCCCAAAAGAGGAGGCCCTCGGCTTTGAGGGATTTGGCCTGGTGAGCCGGGGGTTTGGCAGGGCCCGCGGGAGACGGAGAGGCAGCTGTTTACTTGGAACTAAACTCTGTTCCTCCCTCCCTCCCTCCTTCCCTTCCTCTTTATCCCTCTCCTCTCTGACACTCCCACTCAAATGAAGGGCCCTGTTAAAACCACCCTGATATTATAGCACTCTTATTTCACACACAAACACACACGCAGACACACACGCCCAAGGTCAATTAAACAGATGACTTTCATGTGAGGGCTAGGGTTGCATGGCTGTGTGCTGACTGTAGTGTCGAGTTACACAGAGCTGATATGCTCTTCATGCTCTGTCTATATTTTTGTCAGTCCTGGAGTTTGATATTCGCTGAATCAGTTCAACTGATAGCGCTTCCTCTCTGTGGCGATGTGTTCCATCAAAGTCTACTCACATTCGATCCCCAAATGGTCAACATGAGTTTTTTGGAAGCTGAAATATAATTTGCGTACGGCTGTACTTGTGTGGGCATGTGTGTGTGTGTGTATGTGTGTGTGTGAGAGAGTGAGTCAGAGTTAGGATGCGGGCCAGGCTTGGAGGAGAAGGCACCCTACTGCATTATGAATGAGGCTCAGCTCTCGTTAGGACAGCATTGGGTTTCTGAGCTCGTTAATCATTAAGAACAGGGA
>OMKZ01023419.1:6397-25598 GCA_900302535.1 Neoniphon sammara
GTGTGTGAGCGTGGGTATGTGGAGAGACAGATTGAAAGTGAGAGAGTTCAAATCCTGTATACCAAGACTGCTGCTTTCCAAACACAGAGGGCACAGCAGGACAATTGTTTTCTGTCAAAGGGACAAACACAGAATATGCATCTGGAATTTCTGATTATCACTTCCCAGCCAGAAAAAAATAAATGAAAAAAAAATATGGACTGACTCTCCATGAATACTGATTTAGAACTGTTTCATGGTGATACAACTTCATGATTGGAGCAGACTCTCTGCTCAAAACATTCTGGTCAAGGTAGATTATTAAGGATATTGGTACTGCATTCAGTACTATGACTATTATTGCATTTTCCCTCGCTCTCTAAGCTCTTCTGCATGAACATGATTAATGAGAGTGTTTGTTTACTTATTAATATGTGTGCATAAAAAAACAACACTGCAGAAAACAGTCCCTGCATTCATAAATATGGTATAGATACAGCCATCCAGATACATGTAGTGTACAGCTAACAAGCTAGCATTGCTACCAGTCTTTTTTTCTCTTGCCTCAACACATGATCTAAAAATACAAATGGGAAATGAGCATGTGCTGCGCTAATGTGTTTTCCTCCTGTTATCCCACCTCTCCACGTGTATAGACTGAAAGGGAGGTGAGAATAATATGAGTGACTCTGCCATCTGTACATATGTCAACTGATAATTAAGCAAATGGTAATCAAGCTCCTATTGAGTGTGCTATTGGGTATGGTACTCAGCTATGTCTGTGTGTAACTCTTGACACTACTCGCTGCAGTCATCCCTCTTGTATGCTGTTGATATGATACCATGCTTACATGTGCTCTTGAGCCTCAGTGGGAGAATGCTACAGTGGCCTATAGTGCACATCTGACCCATAGCAATTGAATGGAAGAGTAATTCTGTGGGCTCACTAATAGCTGACATATTCCTGCTTAGGACTAACTGCCAGCATCAGAAACATGTACCTTTATCCTCAGAAAATACCACTGAACCTCAAAGTCACCTTTACCTTCATTCCCGGTTCATTCTCTATGGACTGAATCCCAATTTTCAAAGGGAAATTCCACCCTCAGATACTCTTCCACTGGTATATATCGTCATCCTGTGATGTTTAATGCATTAATGTGTTGTAATTCTACACATCACAGAGTATCTATCACACAGTGGCCATACATGGAAACTGTCTGAAAGAAAGTACAGCCCAGCTATGTGCCACTGTTGTACAACCTCTATCAAGACCCTGTTGACCTTCTCTACTTGTTTCAGGTAAGAGGATGGACAAGTGCTGCTGAAAACAATATCTGTACCTGTGACAATATCTGTGACAAGATTTCATAAGTGATTGACAGCCACTGCAGGCAGTCAAAAAGTTGCCACTGGATTCCAGCAGAGAGGGACCTGCATCTTACTATAAACCCAGGGACCTCTGTATGTCTGTATCATAGACTGTAAAAAGTATGGATGTAGTGAGTGTGACGTCACCCGTTGGGTTCTACGAGGCCGCTTTGAAGCTCGAAAATTGCTCTTTTGATCGGCGCCATATTGCAACCAACCTTTGACGTTGATGTGGGAGTCTGCGCAGTAGAGTAAAAAGGGAGGAGCGGGAGGGGCCTGAGTGGAGCCCACAGTCGAAGGAAGGACAGCCTACTTTGAATATTGACATTCACAGAGCAAACCCACTCAGGCAGACCGACTCACCTGCAGGCTGCGTAAAAGTGAATGGCATATCGAGCCAAAACTTAACAGTAACTGCTACCGTGGTGCTATCGTAAGCTAACACTAGCCAACTCCATGTTACAAAGAATGACTTACCGAGGGTCACGGCGATCCACAGTCATTTTCGTTTTGTTCTTTCTTGTTTAACAGCGAAAGAGTGCATGTCCACTGTCAGTTTCAGTTTCAGTCCTGTGTATTTACACTGTGTCACGCCCTGTTTATCAGCAATGGATAGGCGACCTGTCAATCACAATCCCCCAAACACCTGTGTCATATCTTCTTAGTTTCACAATAATTTTATAAATCACCATATGGCCACACATTAGAGCAAGTAAAATTAGACATTTACACCAAAAACTGTACTTGAAAAAAATTACTGCCTTCATAACTTCACTGAGAAATTTGCTCCTGGCCACATATACAATGAATGTATTTGGGCGGGGCTAAAAGTCTTTTTACAACCATCCCTAGCAGGCAGTAGTGGAACTGCAGCAAAAGTTACTTCCTGGTCGGCTTCAATATGGCGGCCGGTTTCTGTACGCTTGGTCTGTATGTATGTATGTATGCATGTATGTATCTTGTTCTTCGATTATCTTGACAGCCATTCTTCAGGTTGACTTCACACTTGGTGGGTGTATTGCTGAGGCCTGGAGGCTTTGCAGTGTCGAGTGTGAAGATGTTTGGATCAGTAGTTCCATAGAAAACTGCGAAAACCCAGTCAGACCAGCCGCTGCTTGATGCACGTCTATCCACGCTGATACGGTACCGGTACTTGGAGTCGCATTTCAGCACTCAGCACATTCTGCACTACTACTACTACTACCATAACAGCGCGAATAGATGTGCATCAATGCTGGGGTTTTGCAAATGACACCTCACTTGACCACAGCTCCATAAAGCTGCAAGAAGCAACACTGGCCAAGCAATGGGCCCGTTCCGAACAGACACGTTTTGAACGGGCAGTGCACAATCTTACTAAAGTACAAGAAGTCTCTGTCTATATGCTTGCCTCTCCTTTTATTTTCTTGACAACCGCTCATCCTGTAACCCTGATTTCTAGGTGGGTAGTGTTGTCCAGTCACTCTGGCTTGTGGGTAATAAGCGGGCTACAGTTTTCTGTCCATACCGTTTTTTTTTGTGCCAAGACACAAATCATGCAAACATATATCTTTTGACAGACACTGAAAAACATATCAAAAATCCACTTTGCGAACTGCGATTCTAGCCTAGGATGCTAACTATATTAGCCTCTTAACTAGTAAGCAAGCTAACTAACTTAAAAGCAGTTGTTCTGGTTGCTTTTCATAATAGTGCAAGCTAATTTGATAACTGAGGTCTGTCTGAGGTTCTCATGACGTAGAGTAATGCTTTAACTTGCAGGTAAAGTTGCACACCCCAAGTGTTCAGAATGGTTTCTGTATGAATAAGGTCAATTCATCTTTTTTATTTATCCACTTTCCCTCAGCCGTCCTTGTCTATTTCTGTTTCAGTTGGTCATTTCTTCCATTTCCCAGAATGCCTTTTGACATCCCCAGGAAAATTGGCCTGGACTTCTTGCATCAAGCTGAGATTTATCTACTGTAGAATGAGAGAGTAATAATGATAGCAATAGTGATAGTAGAAGCAAGACAGCTGCCAGTTAAAAAAAAAAGTCATAACCCTTACTCAAAATACAACCTTTGTTGTGGCTGCATTGCATTCTGGTCCGCTGAGGCGACTGTTGGTGGATGTATTGGTATTTTCTCCTCTTTTATAATCAAGTTCCAGCTTACTGCATAATTGATGAACATCAGTGCAAAGTGGTGGGTCTAGGGGCCATTTCTTATCAGTTCTGAGGGGATTATTTTAAAATTTGACATTTGATGGTTTAGATTGTCAAAACGTGTTTTCACATCAACTGTAACTATTCTGGAAATATCTGTGTAACTTCATGGCATCTACATTTGGCCAGTTATCGAGTGAAATAAGAAAAATACAAAAAACAAACAACTCCACAATCCATCATACATCACCAATAGCTGCTTCATAACAATAATTAAATTTTATATTTTTACAGTAGATTTTTCCTGAATAAATGGCTTCGAGCCTGATTTCCTGCTTTGGGAGAGTTTTTGAAGTTCACAGATGTAGACTGGACCGCCCCAGACAATAGGCTCTTCAGAGGAATTTGCAGAGGTGTTGCAAAACAATACCAAACAGCCGCAGGGCCCTTGTCATCGTCTGTGACTCACTCCAGTTTCAGCTACGAGTTAGCGCAGCACCTCGGAGAGAGGCACTCCTTGCTACTCTGGCATCTCTGTGACTGGTATTGATGGTGGCTCTTTATGAAGCTTTAACAGCAGTCCTCCTGCTGAAATGACAGTCATTCTCTCACATTTTGACTCTGATCCCATACACCATGTTCCACTTGAGTATGCATAGCTGAAAAGGACCCTTTACTGTAATAGCTAAGTGGATTACCCTCAGCAAGGACACTCCAACCTCACAGAAGGGTGGGGAGACAATTGTTACCATTTTCTGTGTACATGTAAACAGAAACAATATGCAACGTATGTTTCAGTGAGCTAGAGCCCCAACAGTGTGCTTTCCCTCTGTGTATGGAAGAAAACATAAAACTCCATGTTGGGATTTATTTCATGATGCCTTAAACATATACCAAGCAGAAAATTATTGGTTTTTTTTGTTGTTGTTGTTGTTGTTTTTTTAATTATGCTCAGATCACTTATCAGTGAAGTACCCTGTCTTTTAAGGCAGATATGGACATTATTGCTGCTCATATTAACTACCCGATTCTTAAATTCATTCAAAAAACAAACAAAAATGCCATTGCTGCTGCGGGAAAAATAAAAGACTTTGCTTCCTGTGCTCTTCCCAGCAGGGCCACATGCAGAAACACGGCATGCAATCAATCAATCAATCAATCAATAAAAAAAAACAACATATACACCATTTTCCAAGCAGAAACTTGAAGAACATGCAGTGGGAATGTGAGTACCACACATAATTGCACATTATGACTGTATCTCTGTTATTTTAGTGCGCCAAATGTTGTCACAGTAGCCAGTTTCAATGTGCGTGTCTGATTTTGTACACATTCATTATAATGTGAGTGAATGCGTAAAAGCATTGTGTCATACATCATACAGCCTCTTGACTGAGAAATCACTCACCACTGATTATGGTTTAAAGGCACATGTGTCATCAATTAATAGACATTAAGAGTGCTATTAAAAGGCATAGCCGTGCATAATGGCTGTGCGTGATGACACAATAGCAGCTCTGGCGCTGTTGGAAGACCTTGCCATTGCAAGAATAAGAAGAGAGTGAGTATGTAGAGAGTGTGCTGATAGATCAGTGCCCCAGCTGTCCTCCTTCTGTAGCTGTCACGTGCTGTGGACACCCAGGTTATGTTTTTTTTTTTTCCATTAGTTTTTATTTTTATTTTGTTTTGACTTTTTTTTCAATTTGTTTAGTTTTAATTAGTTTTTAAAGCAGGCTTGCTATTGTAGTTTAGTTTTTTGAAAATGCTTAGTTTTAGTTTAGTTTTTATTAGTTTCAGTGTTTTAGTCTCTTTTTGTAATATGGGGTATTTGTCAAGGGCATGGACTGATTGGCAACACGTGTGAGTGAGGTGCTTGCTGACAAAAGGATATTAGCCATCTGCTGGTGTAAAACTGGCACGGCTAAAAAATTGAAAGATAGATTTCATATCCACCCAAAATACTGGGCTTATGTATGAAATAAATAGGCAAAAATGAAAACTAAACTAAACTTTTCTCTATAATTTTAGTTTATTTTAGTTAGTTTTGTAAACACACAATACAGTTTCAGTTAGTTATCATTTTTATTTTTATTTCAGTAAACAAAATAAATAAATAAATAATGAAAACCTAGTTTTCATTATTTTGTCAGTTTTTTAACAATAATAACCTTGATGGGCACTGATGCTCTTCTTTGCCTTCCACTTGTAATTTCTTTAACACCTCCTCCAGGGTGCAGAGCTCAAAACTTACCAAATTAATGACTTCAGTCACTTTCTGCCACTCTACATGTTTTATCTTGTTTGTGATCCCAGTGCTAAGGCCTCCAAACAAAATAACTCAACTTCACCAACCATCATTTTAATCTCATATTTGGTGAATTTGCACTGCTGTCCTTTGCGTTATCATTTTTCTGAAGACTAAATGAGCTGCAACAGCTATTTGTATGCAAAACAGGCTCATTAGGGGTGTGTCAACCTCAATTTATGGCTAATTGTGGGAGTGGGTATGATGCCTGCGCACATACGTGCTATTTCACAATGAGTGAGATGTATAAAACAGAACTGCATGGCTTTGTAACTCTGATGTAATGACTGCGTATTTCTGTTTTCATGTGTACCCAAATTTTCATTTTTGAAACTACAGAGTTTTATGCATTTGTCTCCAGGTGTTTAGAATAGCAGATATAAAAGCTTTCAGTGTTTCCATAGGTTGAATGGGCATGGGTATTAGAAAGTAACAGATGAAATTGACATTTATTTGTAAGAAAAGGCTGAGGTTTGTTATTTTAAGACATTTTCTGAATTGTTACAGTCTACTGGGAGATTTCATATACATATTGAACAAGCAGCACTTATTTCAATAAAGAGGAGAAGAGGAAGCAGCACATACAGGGGCTAAGAGGAATCCAAAGCTTGATGTGAGAGACCAGCTGTGCCGGCAATGAAGGACTGTGGGAGAAGTGGACAGCTCTTAGGTGTGAGTGTGAATTAAAGCAACACAACTGTGAGTGATCAATGTTGAATCTATCCTTATAGAATTGCAGATTTTAATCACACAAACAATATCTAAGATTATGAAATCCTGCTCGATACTTAACAGAGACCACCAGAGTCTTAAAATGCCTATCTTGTGTAACATATTGAGAAAATGCGTGCATTAGTTTACTAGCTACAGTTTTTGTTGTGCTATACCCTATACTTAATCACAGCCATGATGTGTGTTAGGACTAATCTCAATGATTTAACAATAATCTATTTTAATTAAGTCTGCAGCGGGCAACACCCATCAACAACAAGTTGTTCTTTTTGTGGTTGCTTAGAGAGTGACACGGCAGTCTTATTAAATGCAATGAGCTTTGTCAGGTATTTTGATGAGGGCAAACTGTACGTCCCCGAACTGTTGCCATTTTCCCTTTCCACCATGAAACAGATCCCATTTGTCACATACTACCCCTGGGTATGATGAAGTATTCAAGTATGCATATTATTATCGCCTCTTACTGACAATGCCTAGTCATATGCATGCAATTCACAGAGGTCACCTTTCCAACCCTCTTGGAGTTATTGCCAAGGGTCATATGGCACGCATGACTGTCTGAAAGCACGTCAGCCAAGAGGGCAAATTATTAAATTTATGTGGTGAGGTTAGGAATATGACTTTAAAAACATGGCTTTGCTTTTAGTGTAATATCTAGGGCCAGGAACTTTGCAGCCGCTGAATTCTCAGAACAAATCTGAGGAATTGCCTGAGGGAAACATAAATGTTGCACCTGATGCTGTCCACCTTATAGAAAATCTGTTCCAGCTGCTTCTGAGTAAATCTGATCACATTATACTAAAGCTGTTAATAGCTGTTATGATACACAGACATATTTAGAGCAAAATTGGCCTGCGATTTTTGCTGAAAATATTCTCTCACTGAAAACAATTTGCCAGCTGGGAATCTAGCCAGACTTGATCGGAGAGCAAGTGTTGATGGCAGAATTTCAACCAATCAACCAATCAGAGACAAGAAAATTGGTCAGGTGAGGTGTCCTCAACCAAAAATATTTCCAACAATGATTAACGGTATGAAGTGGTGCAGGGAGAGCAATGGAATGCTGATAACACATTACTCAGATAATCCACTGAATAATATAATAACTACAACTGTTATTATGCCTAATCAACTAGGAAATAATAGCTGGGATTTTTTATAAATTTAATGCAGTTGAATATATTGTGAATGGAATACTCCGTTTTGGGCAAAATGCCCTTTTTCCAACTTACCCAGACTGAGACAACATGTTCGATACCATTTTCACCTCTGTACATCCATTGGTTTGGTTCCTATGGTTAGCATTTTGTGTTAGCTTAGCATAAAGACTTGAAATCTACAGTAAACCTTACAGCAACTCTGAAGCTGTCTTATTTACACAACGTATTGTGTATTTGAAATACACATGTTGGAAATAAAAACCAGTCATTTTAGGAGAAGTTAGATCATAGGAACTATAGATGCTAGGAACTATAACTGCTGAACATTTCTTACTGTCAAGTAAGAAATGTCAGGGATTTACTGTCAAGTATTTCCGTCTTTGCCCATTGCCTAGTCACTTATAATCATTTCCCATTGCTGGTAAAATTCGTCTGCAAAAGAAAATTTCATGGACACATGAACCAGTGCTGGTTGATTTGCAAGAGAAAAAAAGACATAAGTTTCATGGTTAACTTGAAAAAGATACCACTGACTTCGAGAGCTAGCAAACGTTGAAAAAGGCACCTGTGAATAGGACTACATCCTTCTGTGGAAAGGTTCACAATATCTAGCCTTAGAGCTGATACTGCATCTCTAAAATCCATCTCAGTTATGTATAAAACCCTGAAGAAGCAGTCTTTTTACTCCTCAGACTCTATCTCCCATCCATTTTCAGTGGGAAAGCTATTCCGATTAGAGGCTTGGCTGTCTTCTAGCTCTGAAAGACTGTTAATCATTTTAGACTGTGCTTGGCTATGGCAATAATGATATGATGGTGGCATGATAACTGATAATGACACTCCTTAGGTGCTTTAATGCTGTCCTCTTATAAATCAGGTGAGCACGAGTTCCATAAAGGTTTCCATTTAAAATATCTCAGCCACACTGCTAGTACTGAGTCTGCAAGTGTGTGACGCAGACATACACGCACACGCACACACACACACACACACACACACACACACACACACACACACGCACACACTTGTTAATCATTTCAGCATATGAGGAGGTGGTGTGAACAATTGTTTTCCATTCATTAGTAAAGAACAGGCCATTTGAAGGCCTTCTGGGTTCTTGGTAAATTAGTGTTGTACGATGCTGAGATGGAAACAGTGCAGGCAGCAAAGATAAAGTGTTTAACAGGCTTCAGGGCATTTTTATATTGTAATAATTAATGTCCTTTGCCACCATAATGTAGGAGTGTCGGCAGCTTAATTTAAATCCTACTCAATTTCTTACTGACTTAATCTTCATTATTTTCCCATTGCTTGCAACATGTTTACCAGTGATTAAAATGTTCCAGAGCAGGGGGAAAAGCTTCCAGTAATGGTGATCGCTACATAAGGCACTTTGCTTATGGTATTTTTCAAATGTGGAATTCGCACATTCATAAATTAAAAGTGAGGCCTGGCTTGTGTTTATGTGCATGTGGACTAACTGTCGAGCAGTCATTCTATTGGATTATTCATGAGTCTCCATTAGCACCCTGGTCATTTGTAATTCAGTGTGATACAGTTGAGAAGCACCATGCAGGATTAAGCAGCTGACAGCAAGCAACATCAGTCAAATCCAAAATTCTTTAATTCTTCATGCTTACAGGGAAATGGAGGAAAAAACAAAGGGGGAGGCGCCTCTGGTCTAATGTAATTAACAGCACGGTTATTGAAGCAATCAATTTTTTTAGAAGGATGGTCATCATTTAAAAGTGAGTTAGGCAAACATGCAAAGGCAGGCCAGAACAGGGCAAAAAAAAAGAGAGCTGACATTGATCAATATGCATACAGTAATCAGCTTAAGAGTTTCAATCCAAAATCAGATATATCATCTGAAAAAAACTGAGCTTTGAGCAGAATGTTTGCTTTAAAGACAAAGATCAAGAGCACTCTTCAACTTAGCCAAAGCAAAGCCTTTGATTGTAAAGCCACCATACTGATTGAGGAGCACATTCACAGGCGCCTACTTGTCATAAACATTTGGGGGAGGGGGTGGTGGGGCAGAAAAAAAATATTGGCCGCATTCAACTGCCTACCATTGACAACATGTACTACATGACTTCAGAGATCGATCATTCCTATAAGATTTGCAGAGCACTGCAAAATTCATGTCTAGAAGGCCAATACTTTAATTTAAAGAACCATAAACTCGAACAGAGGTTTTGAAAGCATCATAGGCTACTTTGGAAGAGCGCTGCCTTGGCTCTTTTCTTTCTGGATTCATAGGGTTTATTCGTGGTGTTCGTGGTAACTTCTTTGCTTGAAACTTATATTTGGCAAAAAATAAACAAATGAAACAATCTTCCAACTGTATAGGCTTACAGCAGACGCCAACGTCTGTTGTTTGGCTATTGTTAATAAAGGAGGCTATACAAATCCATTCATAAAAATAAAAAAAATAACTTAACCTTAGTGTATGCAAGCAGAACATATCGGATTAGATGGTGAATATCTCATACCATGCTGTTTGCTAAAACTTTGCAAAGAGACCAGGCCATGAAGGTACAGGAAATAACTGTAGGCTGCAGTGAAATTTTTTTTTTTTTAAAGATTTTTTTTTTTTGGCATTTCTGCTTTATTGACAGCGACAGTAGAGACAGACAGGAAAGCCGTGGGAGAGAGAGTAAAGGGCAAAGGGCACAGGCCGGAATCGAACTCACGCCACCGCGATTATGTAGTACACGCTCTACGGAGTGAGCCACCGGAGCCCCCCACAGTGAAATATTTTAATAGCACACGTAGTGCATTAAGTAAGTTGATAATAACAAGAAATTATTAGAAACAATTAGAAACATCTGCGCTTTCTGTGCATAGGGCTACACATTTTTATTTAAAAATGGGCCAAGTCCACTCTCCTCTCTCTTTGGTGCCTTGCAGTCCCTACAGTTCAATGGCATGAACTGATACCTGCGAGAGGAGAAATGTATTAATAGTATATTTTTGCACGTAGGCAGGCACATTCATGTATGCGCATATAGTACCCTCTCACCCCCCCACTCACAAAAAATAGGGCTCCACAGAAAGCCATTTGAACACTGCAGACAATATTTGCTTGACAAGAGGCTCGATTCAGCACTTGTACAAAAGGACAGTTGCAAACATAGTACTGGGGGGCAATCGCCCCAATGTCCCCCCACAGTCAGTGCCACTGAGCACATTTTTCAAGAGCAAGCGCACAAGACAACTTTCCAAAAACTCTCAATACCTGCTCATAAAATATCTTTGAATAGGACTGCACACATATTCATTTTATTTTTACATTTTTTACACCTCTGCAGCCTGCTGGAAGAAATAATTTTTTCATCGCTGCCAATGTTATACAGAAACAAATATGAAGTCTGATATTTTTACCAAAATATATAAGCCCACATCAGTTTGTAGTATTATGGTGTTTTAAAATTGTCATTTTCTGATTACCCTGTCTGTTATATTATTTTTATCAGCAGCCTATCCATCATTTTCATTGCAGAACCTCTTGCATCTAAATTGTGATCTCCTTCCAACATTGTGGACTGCACAGCATGAGCTCTCGAGGACCCTTTGCTCAGTGGTAACAGATTATAATCTTTGAGGCTTTGAAGGTGACTCGTTTAACTCCTAGTCAGGCTAATCTGTCTGGATTTTGTCAGACGTTAGAACAGCCTGTATCCTAAGATAAGGGCTAGTCAGGGCAGGAACACTCCAGCAGTCTGCTTTTGGAGGATTTGTAGGTTGAGTCACCGTGGTTCGGGGAAAAGCTGCGCATATAATAGTGGGTTGAAAATAATAAAGGAAATCAACACCACATCTATCGCCTCATAACACAATCCTGTAACAAGAAATGCAGTTTGACAAAAACACCATTGGGATTTTTTTTCCCCTTTTTTCTTTTTCTTCTTCCAGGGCTTTCATTGTGGTCTTATGTCATGGAACAGCTCCAGACTTTCATTCTGCTGTAATTGCACATTCGAGTTTCAAGTTGTGTCTTTTAGGGGAAAACTCGTGTTCTGCCGTTATCAGAAAATTAGAAGCCAAGAACTGCGTGGGAGTCGTAGATAAATCCACAAAGCGCTTCCTGCTTTTCACCAGCGTAATGTCAATGCCAGATGAATGTAAAACCACCCTGCATCAATAGATTAGACTGAGCAAAGTTGATATAAGGGTCCACACTGCAGGCATAGAAGTATGCAATACAAAAAAAAAGCCATTCCTTTGTGCATTTAGTGAATTTGCTCTATTTAAACTTGCAGATGCAGTGCAAATGATCTATTGCTCCTGAAGAACTTTGAGAACTCTGAGTTCATAGGCTTCATAATCTTCACATTTACATTAGATGGTGGTTGCTAATTACTTTATTACAAATGAACAGTCTACAAAGGAAAAACTGACAGTTCAAAATATTTTCAATTGCTTTATATGACATGGAGAAAAAAATCGCAGTACATGGCCTTGATGCAGGGGGTGTAACTACACAAATATTTTCATTTCACCATGAGATGGGGAAAAAAAAGTGAAATTAGGGGTTTCTCTGGAAGAGCACTTTGATTTGCCGCCACCTAAGGCTTTGCATATCCTTGTATTGGCACTGTGTCATCTCTCTCACACACACACACACATGCACACACACAACACAGAGCAATAGCAGTCACATACAGATAGGGAGCTAATGTCACACCAGGTGTCTTGCCGGTACCTTGCCAACTGTGAACTCCTCTGAAGTATTCATCCCTTCAGACTTTCCAGGAGTTGAGAATAGCCCTAACAGCCAGCTAATGAGGGGAGCCGGCGTAGGAAAGCAGCTGGCTTTGACACCTACAGTATCTGGTATGGACACGCGCACACACACATTCATACACACTATCGCAGAGGTTTACACTCACATCAGCAGGCGTACAACCATGCATGGGCACACAGTCGCACACACTCTGTCTTCCACCTTTCAAAGGGTGTGCGCACACGCGTACACACACATGCACACACGCACACACATCTCAGGTTTCATCTCCTATGTAATATTTATTTCATTCATTTTAATACAGGCTGTCTGCCATGGCTGACGTCTGTGGGAGGAACGCTGCAGCCTGCAGGGTGTTAAATTCAGTCTAGATGCCGTATTCCATACACTCCGTCTTAGCCCTCCCAAGATAGCACTGTGGTTAAAAACGTCCAATCTTATTGAAGTGGAATAAATCAAAGCAAAATATGTTGACAACCCCCCATTAAAGTATGCATTTGCGCTGGGCGAGAAGAGATTTATCAATATAAACAGTATTAGTTTTATTCCTCGTTGCACATCCTCATATGTTACTGACAGCGTTCCTTTTTCTTCTGGCTTTTTTGTCCCCCCACCATCACCACCTCCCTCCACCCTTTCCTAAGCATGAAGCTTCTGTCTTCCCCGGCTCTCTCACAGCCTCAGATGAGGATGATGTAAAGGCCGTCTGGGAGAGCAGAGAGGGTGCATGCACGGTGTGCTAATTCCCGGGTGACAAAGCTCCTCTTCAAATGCATGAACTCATCAGGGGGAGAAAGGCAAAAAGTAGTTCCCATCTCCTTTTCAATTCTGCTTGTAATGAAAAAAATTTACACCTGGAAATGGAGGCTTTGTGCATAAGCAGGGGGAGAAGCCGCTAATGGCAATGAATGAGGCGAGAATGTGTGTTTGTGTATATGTGTGTGTGTGTGTGTGTGTGTGTGTGTGCCTGCATGTGTGTACTCCTAAGCGAATGGGGATTGCTCATTTTGACTGCATTTAAAAGGCAAGCAGTCCTGGCAAACATAAAGGGCAAGTCAACTGTGAGAGGAGCTCATGGCTGGAGTTTGATAAGTATATCATTACACAGAAAAAAAAAGTATTGAATATACAGCTTCTCTACTCAACCTAATATCAGACAATAATAAAAAAAATGTCTCAGTCTTCCTTGCCCTTGAAAAGATGCTTATCTGTGAATGTTTACAATGTATTGCTGTAAATGGTATCATTGTCATCAACTGTGTCGTCAACTTTGCTCATCATCAATAAAACTAATTCATGGTCCATACTTGTTTTTTGCTGCTGCTTCTTCTTTTTCCTCATTTATTCTCATGAATATGCAGCACTTGAGTTTCTTTTGCACTGTAATCTGTGTTTAATGCTGTATAAACACTCATTTAGACAACCTGACCACCATTCACTGTTCTCATGTAAACACTGTGCAAATGATTACGCGATTACAAGATTTCAAGCACACATAGACAGCTCAACTGTATCAACATTGGCAGATTTCAGATTCCAAGTGACATTTTGTCATTGACGGAATGAGTGGCGGACACGGTAACACTGTTGATGCAGAGCTTAAGACTCAGCTGCCTTGGTGTTATCTCAGTGCTGCTCGCTCATCACTATATTTTTTTTTTTCCCAGCCTGGAGAAAGTCAAACTTATGTGCAGACTTAAAGGAGGGAAATGGAAAGACTCAAATTATACACCTGCAATACGTGCACTCACATTTCCTCCTGGTGGGAGAAAGCTGCATTGATTCCGACAGATAAGGTGCTTGACAAAATGGGAGGAACACATAATTCCATTTGTCTTGGTCGAGCCCATTGCATGTGAGGTGTAAGTGTTGCTGCTGTCAGCTCCACGCTACACCTGTTTGGGAGAGATAAAATCGCATCTCCTGACAGCTGCCCTTTAATCACTTCTTCTGTTGCCAGACTGAGTGGTGTGTCACTTGTGCACAGTAAACAGCTCACCGCAAACACCGCCACTCCCTCATAACTTTGCTGATGGCCTCAGTGAAAGGATAGACTCCCTTAAGTGTCTCACAGTCCAGTAAACCACGGGCTTTTGAAGCCCTTCAGTGAAACTGTAGCAGGAGACTTCATATCATATATCAAATTTCATATTGTGTTGTTTTTGTCTTTTGAAAACGCCACAGCTCCAGTTTGAATGATTTTCATGTTTTATTGAGTTGGAAGATTGCCTTCCCCGCTATGTATGGAAAAAAAAATGTTTTGATTGAATGAACTTGAAAATGAATGGTGGTCAAGGTAAAGTCAGAGCTGTTTTTCTTGCTTCCCAAAAAGCTATTTTGAAAGGAATTCCACTTTTAGCCACTGGATTTAATGGTAATTGTTGGTTTTTATTTGAAGAAGGAAGTGATGAACTTCAAATGGTATTTGAAATGTAACCCCTTGAACTCTGATTTGCCCTTAAATGTCCCCTTAAATAAAAAATTCTTGGCATATTGTAAGATAATTTCACATCCATGTTCTGTACCTGCTGGCTGCAGCTGCATTAAAGCTCCATCACACTTAAGTTGCATGAAATATTAAAACCCAAGATCCCACTGTTTTATGGCTGTAGCATTACATCATATAGAAAATATCCACATGTATTGTAGATCATTTTATACATATTTCCCTGTAGTTCAATGGGATGTGTTTGGTATCTGTGGAAACCTTGGGATCTCTACACTTTAAAATCAAGTTCTATGGGTTTGAACAGATCTTGGCTGTGCAGCATGCATTTGTAATTATGATCCCACACCTACGGGACCGGCTAAGTTCAAGGTAAGGACTTCAATACCCAGAGATCCTTCAAGATGACATCAGTAAACTCAAAACAGCACGTTCCTGTTTACCAATGAGGCGAGTCTGTGTGCTTCATACCAAAGGACGTCAAAGGGACGAGAGAATCAAAAGATCTGACGAGTTCAGCTTTGTCTGGACAGAGCTGCTCATTGTACTCGCTGTGCTTGAGCCAGTTTGTATTTTTTGCTTTTAAAATTCTACTCATCACCTCCAGGACTTCCCACCAGTGGCCACATCAGAATTTAATTTGGGAAAAAAGGATGAATCTGTGATGTCTCAATTAGTGAGGATTTGACGCTCTTCCCTGCCGCTGCCATACTTTGTGATTAAGGCTAATAAGACAGCTGTGTTCTTACACAATTATCTCGCCTTGTACAGCTTAAAACAATAATGGCCAAGACCTTCATGTGCAATTATTGTCACAGTTCCTGCAGCCAGCAAACACTGTGTGTCAATACTGCACCATAACCTGCTGCCTCAAGGTCATTATTACTTTGATCAAACAGTTGCCACGCTTGTCAGTGTGAAAGGTTTACTCAAATGCCAATATCTCAAAAACAACCCGGAGACAATCAAAACATGCAAGTTAGGAATTGGATGTCAATATTTCTTGCCGCAATGGTTCTACAAGGAAACTGTCATTTGTTTCCATGGTAACATGACTCTGCTCAAACTGATATTAGGTCTGGCATGAGTTTTCACAAAATGTCACTAAAGAAATGTCTGTCTATCTATCTATCTATCTATCTATCTATCTATCTGTCTATCTGTCTATCTATCTTTCCATGCATCTGTCTGCGCTTCTGTCCATCCATCTGTCTGTCCATCCGTCCATCCATCTGTCTTTCCAACACAGTCAGAACTGCCTATTTTATAAGAAATTAATTCAGTTCCCTTCAGCAAGGTTTCAGGTTCATCACATTTGCTGTCATCTGATTTTTGATTCCACAGCCCACTTAAACAGTATGGCCCTCTCTATCATTGCTTCAATCAAAAAAAAAAAAAAAAAAAAAAAAAGAAGTAATTTCTTGAAGGCACAGAAAAAGGCAATTACCCGAGGGGCCAACAATGCAGACAAAAACAACAATCTGCAACAGCACCCGTGTGATTTTCATAAGTCATTACTTCCGCAGGGGAGACCCACGGCCTTGATATTTCAAATATCAAACCAATTATGCCATTACTTTGTCTAACAAAGAGAGACTGGCCTCAGGTTGTACTTAGAATTAAAAAATCATATGCAAGTCCTGATTCAAAATTCAAGACTCCCCCTCTAGTCCTATCCTAAAGACTTCTCATGAACTAATTACTGTAGCAGAGTGTAATCTTTTTTGTAGCAGCAGATTTCACTCGTATTCTGAGTGTGATGTCTTTCATTTGCTACTATCTGTTCAACAATAAATCATTAGTGTTTCCAAGTTTCCAAATCAATATCAAGCATTTTACTGTAAAGGTGCAGGCAGAAATGACTGATAAAATATCATATTTTTCTGTTTTGACAGTTTGACACACATATATTGCAATTTGAGCCAATTTTGTTATTAAAAATTCCCAATGGAAAAAAAAAAAATTAAAATGACTAAGCATTTGACAAACTTCTACAGAGGCTGTTGTCTGCAAACGTCTGTAGAACTCATGATAATTGCTTTTCCGACCGGCAAATGCCGTGTGCTCTCATGCCCCCCAAAATGAAATAAGAAATGTAATGTCAGTACTTTCGTTTTGCACTCACTGGGACAGGAAATAAGCACTAAGAAGACTGAGATTCTTATCATTTAATTTATCTTGCTCAGTATAAAATATTCTAGTAGGAATCAGTAATTATGTACAATCCACAATTCACTATGTGTGAGCTGGTGAGATGGCCTTATTTCGGCAGGATATGATAACACTGCCGCAAGACACAGGAGTTGAGAATTCATTCGCCACCCTTTTAAGTTCAGGGGGGGAAAAATGAAAACTGTCTCTTCTATCACCATGGTACCCATATTCCTTCAGTGGGCTGGCTATTTCAATATATTTGTTATAAAAGGAAGCTCGATTGCAGCTTGAATTTTTATTAATTTAGAGATATGATGGAAATGATTACTCCCCAAATTTAAATGTGACTCCCTCCGGGGTATGTTACGACTGAAACTGCACATAAAGGGGGTGGAAAAAAAATAAAAAACAAAACAAAACGTAATTATTGCCATGACAGGCTGGCCTCAAATGTGTATTGATTCCCTCACCCCACATCTAATTTATCTGTCATTTAGGATTTGAGTCAAACTTATCTCAAGAGGTTTTTTTTTTCTTCTTCTTCTTGCCTGTTATCACAGAAAAGTTTCACATCCTGATATGAAGGAAAGTTTTTTCTCTTGCACCAAGAGATGAAACCAGTGATGACATTTGTTCTCGTGATGGAGCCCCATAATGGCTTCATTTCCTCTGGCTATAGGCAGTTCAAGAGAGAGAAGATGATGGTTTTGATAGATAGTTCAGTAAATTTAGAGCAATGTCATACCACTGTAGGTTCAGTGTAAGTCTGAAGTGAAGAGTCAACAAAGCATCACTTTATTTATTTATCATTATTTTTATTTGTATTTATTTTATTTTATTTTATTTTTTTCTAAATCTTGAAGTTAATGCCAGCAACCACCCAGCCGGGTATTTCCAAAAGTAAAATCCCACCTGCTGTAATGTCTTCTACCTCAGTGATTTCATTTAAAATATTTATGGGATGATTTGGACTTCACATTCAAAGAGCTGGTGAGGAGTATCCCTCAATGCCCTCAGAGCATTTCAGTACATCCAAGTAGAATTCTTCACTTTTTGCTGTCTATACTTGAGACAAAAAAAAAATACTACATTGCACCAAATAGAAAAGCATTTTGTTTGAGTGTGAGAGGAAAAATTCAAATGCATGTATGAATAAACACAGCACCTAACATGCCCAAGAAGTAAAAACAATGCAAGCGGTACAAGGCAAAACAATGCTGTACAAAGCAATTGCTCAGTCGAGGCTGAAAATGGTTGAGGCATAAATGCAGTACGTCATCAGTTTACCAAATTAGTGCAGCCTCCATGAGCTCACCATTTAATTATGTACGTATTTTATTATATATTTGGGCTGCAGGCATTTGGCAACTAACTGGTTTGAGATTCAGTAAAAATGATGTCATAACAAATATTGATTTGCAATCAACATTCCACTATAGTGTACTGTTCCCTCTAGATTTACCAGTGCCATCCCACATTTTAAAATGCTGATATTAGTTACAGCTGCTATAAGCGATATTTTTTGTTAAAATAAGTGTTAAATAGCTCTACATTCCACCAGCAATCACTGGCATAGAGTGTTTGGTCAGTAACATGGGTCTGCCAGTGCCTCCGCTCTGTAGTAAACAGCAAAATTTCTGGTGTCCCGTTCCCACTTTATCCAATCAGGAGAGAGAACTCCACAAAGAGGCGGTCCTCTGTGTGCGTTCATGATCAGGAAGCATCATTTCAGTGTAACTGAAAACTGAGTGGAGAAGCTACTGATTCCAGTGCTCCCAGGAATGGCTTACACAACCAAATACACTCAGCCAATTCAGATGGCTTAAGAAAAGTAATATTGTAAGCAGTGTTTCCCATTTAACTGTGGCAGGCCACTAAAGTTTAATTTGCCCCACTATAGTTTCACCTTGGCATCCCCCAGCATGTAAATGACACTTGTGATACTGACACGCGCATGCACACATACAGACACACACACACACATACACACACTCCAAGATATAACCAACACACATTATCTCTCTCTCTCTCTCTCTCTCTCTCTCTCTCTCTCTCTCTCTCTCTCTCTCTCTCTCTCTCTCTCTCTCTCTCTCTCTCTCTCACACACACACACACACACACAGAATGAACATGGGCCAAGAAGCAAGGCAAGTCTTGTGCC